>OY759262.1:66316702-66481702 GCA_963662155.1 Lamellibrachia columna
GTGAGCTGATATCTTCTGTGGTAAACACAGCGCTGAAATATTTATTCAGGACCTCTGCCATTTGAAACCCGTCTGAAATTATGTTTCCCCTGTTGTTTTTTAGTGGTCCGACCTAATCTCGAACTTTCTGTTTACTCCTTTCATAAGCATAGAAACTCTTGCTGTCATTTTTTATATTATTTTTTGAAAGGTTCTTTTAGATTTTCTAAATTTTCTAAGTGCCTCTTTGTAATTTGCATAGTCTTCATCCTTTCTGGTGCGCCTATAAACCTTCCACACAATTTGCTTAAATTAGATGTAAACACAGCCTAAGACAGGCAGTGTTTAATTAATGTTCCGTAGTCAGATTTTTTCCGTAATACGGCGGCAGTTTCCGTAGATCCGTAGTCTGCGCTAAATTTTCATTATACCCGATCTCGCCGGGAGGTTTCAGGAAGAGTGGATAGGGTTACCCCCACCCCCATTTTAAAATCCGAATCACACGAATAACAGAAATGATGATTTTTACCCCATAAAACGGAAATCAGGAAAAAAAGGAAAATTCCCATCCCTGTATTAAACGCCTCCGAACATTATTTTGAAACATTCTTTGAACAGTCAAAGTTGCTACTATTGTACCTCTGAACATTCTAAGTTGCATATGATACAATGATTATCGGGCCAGAGATTGCAACATATTAGTTACAACATATTATGCTATTAATGTATTATTTTATTGTCCTATAATTATGAGTTTGTTTGTTTTTTGTTTGTAGTTTTTATTGCAATGAATGTCAAACATCCTATGCAAATGAGGTAGAGATTGAACATTGTTATAATATTACATCACAGCGTCCACATTATCGCCAAACGAGGTAGAGATTGAACATTGTTATAATAGTACATCACACCGTCCACATTATCGACAAACGAGGTAGAGATTGAACATTGTTATAATATTACATCACAGCGTCCACATTATCGACAAACGAGGTAGAGATTGAACATTGTTATAATATTACACCACAGCGTCCACATTATCGCCAAACGAGGTAGAGATTGAACATTGTTATAATAGTACATCACAGCGTCCACATTATCGACAAACGAGGTAGAGATTGAACATTGTTATAATAGTACATCACAGCGTCCACATTATCGACAAACGAGGTAGAGATTGAACATTGTTATAATAGTACATCACAGCGTCCACATTATCGCCAAACGAGGTAGAGATTGAACATTGTTATAATAGTACATCACAGCGTCCACATTATCGACAAACGAGGTAGAGATTGAACATTGTTATAATAGTACATCACAGCGTCCACATTATCGACAAACGAGGTAGAGATTGAACATTGTTATAATATTACATCACAGCGTCCACATTATCGACAAACGAGGTAGAGATTGAACATTGTTATAATAGTACATCACAGCGTCCACATTATCGACAAACGAGGTAGAGATTGAACATTGTTATAATAGTACATCACAGCGTCCACATTATCGACAAACGAGGTAGAGATTGAACATTGTTATAATATTACATAACAGCGTCCACATTATCGACAAACGAGGTAGAGATTGAACATTGTTATAATAGTACATCACAGCGTCCACATTATCGACAAACGAGGTAGAGATTGAACATTGTTATAATAGTACATCACAGCGTCCACATTATCGACAAACGAGGTAGAGATTGAACATTGTTATAATATTACATCACAGCGTCCACATTATCGACAAACGAGGTAGAGATTGAACGTTGTTATAATAGTACATCACAGCGTCCACATTATCGACAAACGAGGTAGAGATTGAACGTTGTTATAATAGTACATCACAGCGTCCACATTATCGACAAACGAGGTAGAGATTGAACGTTGTTATAATATTACATCACAGCGTCCACATTATCGACAAACGAGGTAGAGATTGAACATTGTTATAATATTACATCACAGCGTCCACATTATCGACAAACGAGGTAGAGATTGAACATTGTTATAATATTACATCACAGCGTCCACATTATCGACAAACGAGGTAGAGATTGAACATTGTTATAATAGTACATCACAGCGTCCACATTATCGACAAACGAGGTAGAGATTGAACATTGTTATAATATTACATCACAGCGTCCACATTATCGACAAACGAGGTAGAGATTGAACATTGTTATAATATTACATCACAGCGTCCACATTATCGACAAACGAGGTAGAGATTGAACATTGTTATAATAGTACATCACAGCGTCCACATTATCGACAAATGAGGTAGAGATTGAACATTGTTATAATATTACATCACAGCGTCCACATTATCGACAAACGAGGTAGAGATTGAACATTGTTATAATAGTACATCACAGCGTCCACATTATCGCCAAACGAGGTAGAGATTGAACATTGTTATAATAGTACATCACAGCGTCCACATTATCGACAAAAGAGGTTGAGATTGAACATTGTTATAATATTACATCACAGCGTCCACATTATCGACAAACGAGGTAGATATTGAACATTGTTATAATAGTACATCACAGCGTCCACATTATCGACAAACGAGGTAGAGATTGAACATTGTTATAATAGTACATCACAGCGTCCACATTATCGACAAACGAGGTAGAGATTGAACATTGTTATAATATTACATCACTGCGTCCACATTATCGACAAACGAGGTAGAGATTGAACATTGTTATAATATTACATCACAGCGTCCACATTATCGACAAACGAGGTAGAGATTGAACATTGTTATAATATTACATCACAGCGTCCACATTATCGACAAACGAAGTAGAGATTGAACATTGTTATAATAGTACATCACAGCTTCCACATTATCGACAAACGAGGTAGAGATTGAACATTGTTATAATATTACATCACAGCGTCCACATTATCGACAATCGAGGTAGAGATTGAACATTGTTATAATATTACATCACAGCGTCCACATTATCGACAAACGAGGTAGAGATTGAACATTGTTATAATATTACATCACAGCGTCCACATTATCGACAAACGAGGTAGAGATTGAACATTGTTATAATAGTACATCACAGCGTCCACATTATCGACAAACGAGGTAGAGATTGAACATTGTTATAATATTACATCACAGCGTCCACATTATCGACAAACGAGGTAGAAATTGAACATTGTTATAGTATTACATCACAGCGTCCACATTATCGACAAACGAGGTAGAGATTGAACATTGTTATAATAGTACATCACAGCGTCCACATTATCGACAAACGAGGTAGAGATTGAACATTGTTATAATATTACATCACAGCGTCCACATTATCGACAAACGAGGTAGAGATTGAACGTTGTTATAATATTACATCACAGCGTCCACATTATCGACAAACGAGGTAGAGATTGAACATTGCTATAATATTACATCACAGCGTCCACATTATCGACAGATGAGGTAGAGATTGAACATTGTTATAATATTACACCACAGCGTCCACATTATCGACAAATGAGGTAGAGATTGAACATTTTTATAATATTACATCACAGCGTCCACATTATCGACAAACGAGGTAGAAATTGAACATTGTTATAATAGTACATCACAGCGTCCACATTATCAACAAACGAGGTAGAAATTGAACATTGTTATAATATTACATCACAGCGTCCACATTATCGACAAACGAGGTAGAGATTGAACATTGTTATAATAGTACATCACAGCGTCCACATTATCGACAAACGAGGTAGAGATTGAACATTGTTATAATATTACATCACAGCGTCCACATTATCGACAAATGAGGTAGAGATTGAACATTGTTATAATATTACATCACAGCGTCCACATTATCGACAAACGAGGTAGAGATTGAACATTGTTATAATAGTACATCACAGCGTCCACATTATCGACAAATGAGGTAGAGATTGAACATTGTTATAATATTACATCACAGCGTCCACATTATCGACAAATGAGGTAGAGATTGAACATTGTTATAATATTACATCACAGCGTCCACATTATCGACAAATGAGGTAGAGATTGAACATTGCTATAATATTACATCACAGCGTCCACATTATCGACAGATGAGGTAGAGATTGAACATTGTTATAATATTACATCACAGCGTCCACATTATCGACAAATGAGGTAGAGATTGAACATTGTTATAATATTACATCACAGCGTCCACATTATCGACAAACGAGGTAGAGATTGAACATTGTTATAATAGTACATCACAGCGTCCACATTATCGACAAATGAGGTAGAGATTGAACATTGTTATAATATTACATCACAGCGTCCACATTATCGACAAACGAGGTAGAGATTGAACATTGTTATAATAGTACATCACAGCGTCCACATTATCGACAAACGAGGTAGAGATTGAACATTGTTATAATAGTACATCACAGCGTCCACATTATCGACAAACGAGGTAGAGATTGAACATTGTTATAATATTACATCACAGCGTCCACATTATCGACAAACGAGGTAGAGATTGAACATTGTTATAATATTACATCACAGCGTCCACATTATCGACAAACGAGGTAGAGATTGAACATTGTTATAATAGTACATCACAGCGTCCACATTATCGACAAACGAGGTAGAGATTGAACATTGTTATAATATTACATCACAGCGTCCACATTATCGACAAACGAGGTAGAAATTGAACATTGTTATAGTATTACATCACAGCGTCCACATTATCGACAAACGAGGTAGAGATTGAACATTGTTATAATAGTACATCACAGCGTCCACATTATCGACAAACGAGGTAGAGATTGAACATTGTTATAATATTACATCACAGCGTCCACATTATCGACAAACGAGGTAGAGATTGAACATTGTTATAATAGTACATCACAGCGTCCACATTATCGACAAATGAGGTAGAGATTGAACATTGTTATAATATTACATCACAGCGTCCACATTATCGACAAACGAGGTAGAGATTGAACATTGTTATAATAGTACATCACAGCGTCCACATTATCGACAAATGAGGTAGAGATTGAACATTGTTATAATATTACATCACAGCTTCCACATTATCGACAAACGAGGTAGAGATTGAACATTGTTATAATAGTACATCACAGCGTCCACATTATCGACAAATGAGGTAGAGATTGAACATTGTTATAATATTACATCACAGCGTCCAAATTATCGACAAACGAGGTAGAGATTGAACATTGTTATAATAGTACATCACAGCGTCCACATTATCGACAAATGAGGTAGAGATTGAACATTGTTATAATAGTACATCACAGCGTCCACATTATCGACAAATGAGGTAGAGATTGAACATTGTTATAATATTACATCACAGCGTTCACATTATCGACAAATGAGGTAGAGATTGAACATTGTTATAATATTACATCACAGCGTCCACATTATCGACAAACGAGGTAGAGATTGAACATTGTTATAATAGTACATCACAGCGTCCACATTATCGACAAACGGGGTAGAGATTGAACATTGTTATAATATTACATCACAGCGTCCACATTATCGACAAATGAGGTAGAGATTGAACATTGTTATAATATTACATCACAGCGTCCACATTATCGACAAATGAGGTAGAGATTGAACATTGTTATAATATTACATCACAGCGTCCACATTATCGACAAATGAGGTAGAGATTGAACATTGCTATAATATTACACCACAGCGTCCACATTATCGACAGATGAGGTAGAGATTGAACATTGTTATAATAGTACATCACAGCGTCCACATTATCGACAAACGAGGTAGAGATTGAACATTGTTATAATAGTACATCACAGCGTCCACATTATCGACAAACGAGGTAGAGATTGAACATTGTTATAATATTACATCACAGCGTCCACATTATCGACAAACGAGGTAGAGATTGAACATTGTTATAATAGTACATCACAACGTCCACATTATCGACAAACGAGGTAGAGATTGAACATTGTTATAATAGTACATCACAGCGTCCACATTATCGACAAACGAGGTAGAGATTGAACGTTGTTATAATATTACATCACAGCATCCACATTATCGACAAACGAGGTAGAGATTGAACATTGTTATAATATTACATCACAGCGTCCACATTATCGACAAACGAGGTAGAGATTGAACATTGTTATAATATTACATCACAGCGTCCACATTATCGACAAACGAGGTAGAGATTGAACATTGTTATAATAGTACATCACAGCGTCCACATTATCGACAAACGAGGTAGAGATTGAACATTGTTATAATATTACATCACAGCGTCCACATTATCGACAAACGAGGTAGAGATTGAACATTGTTATAATATTACATCACAGCGTCCACATTATCGACAAACGAGGTAGAGATTGAACATTGTTATACTATTACATCACAGCGTCCACATTATCGACAAACGAGGTAGAGATTGAACATTGTTATAATAGTACATCACAGCATCCACATTATCGACAAATGAGGTAGAGATTGAACATTGTTATAATATTACATCACAGCGTCCACATTATCGACAAACGAGGTAGAGATTGAACATTGTTATAATAGTACATCACAGCGTCCACATTATCGACAAACGAGGTAGAGATTGAACATTGTTATAATAGTACATCACAGCGTCCACATTATCGACAAACGAGGTAGAGATTGAACATTGTTATAATATTACATCACAGCGTCCACATTATCGACAAACGAGGTAGAGATTGAACATTGTTATAATATTACATCACAGCTTCCACATTACCGACAAACGAGGTAGAGATTGAACATTGTTATAATATTACATCACAGCGTCCACATTATCGACAAACGAGGTAGAGATTGAACATTGTTATAATATTACATCACAGCGTCCACATTATCGACAAACGAGGTAGAGATTGAACATTGTTATAATATTACATCACAGCGTCCACATTATCGACAAACGAGGTAGAGATTGAACATTGTTATAATAGTACATCACAGCGTCCACATTATCGACAAACGAGGTAGAGATTGAACATTGTTATAATATTACATCACAGCGTCCACATTATCGACAAACGAGGTAGAAATTGAACATTGTTATAGTATTACATCACAGCGTCCACATTATCGACAAACGAGGTAGAGATTGAACATTGTTATAATAGTACATCACAGCGTCCACATTATCGACAAACGAGGTAGAGATTGAACATTGTTATAATATTACATCACAGCGTCCACATTATCGACAAATGAGGTAGAGATTGAACATTGTTATAATATTACATCACAGCGTCCACATTATCGACAAATGAGGTAGAGATTGAACATTGCTATAATATTACATCACAGCGTCCACATTATCGACAGATGAGGTAGAGATTGAACATTGTTATAATATTACACCACAGCGTCCACATTATCGACAAATGAGGTAGAGATTGAACATTGTTATAATATTACATCACAGCGTCCACATTATCGACAAACGAGGTAGAGATTGAACATTGTTATAATATTACATCACAGCGTCCACATTATCGACAAATGAGGTAGAGATTGAACATTGTTATAATATTACATCACAGCGTCCACATTATCGACAAACGAGGTAGAGATTGAACATTGTTATAATAGTACATCACAGCGTCCACATTATCGACAAATGAGGTAGAGATTGAACATTGTTATAATATTACATCACAGCGTCCACATTATCGACAAACGAGGTAGAGATTGAACATTGTTATAATATTACATCACAGCGTCCACATTATCGACAAATGAGGTAGAGATTGAACATTGTTATAATATTACATCACAGCGTCCACATTATCGACAAACGAGGTAGAGATTGAACATTGTTATAATATTACATCACAGCGTCCACATTATCGACAAATGAGGTAGAGATTGAACATTGTTATAATATTACATCACAGCGTCCACATTATCGACAAACGAGGTAGAGATTGAACATTGTTATAATAGTACATCACAGCGTCCACATTATCGACAAACGAGGTAGAGATTGAACATTGTTATAATAGTACATCACAGCGTCCACATTATCGACAAACGAGGTAGAGATTGAACATTGTTATAATAGTACATCACAGCGTCCACATTATCGACAAACGAGGTAGAGATTGAACATTGTTATAATATTACATCACAGCGTCCACATTATCGACAAACGAGGTAGAGATTGAACATTGTTATAATATTACATCACAGCGTCCACATTATCGACAAACGAGGTAGAGATTGAACATTGTTATAATATTACATCACAGCGTCCACATTATCGACAAACGAGGTAGAGATTGAACATTGTTATAATATTACATCACAGCGTCCACATTATCGACAAACGAGGTAGAGATTGAACATTGTTATAATATTACATCACAGCGTCCACATTATCGACAAACGAGGTACAGATTGAACATTGTTATAATAGTACATCACAGCGTCCACATTATCGACAAATGAGGTAGAGATTGAACATTGTTATAATATTACATCACAGCGTCCACATTATCGACAAATGAGGTAGAGATTGAACATTGTTATAATATTACATCACAGCGTCCACATTATCGACAAATGAGGTAGAGATTGAACATTGCTATAATATTACATCACAGCGTCCACATTATCGACAGATGAGGTAGAGATTGAACATTGTTATAATATTACATCACAGCGTCCACATTATCGACAAATGAGGTAGAGATTGAACATTGTTATAATATTACATCACAGCGTCCACATTATCGACAAACGAGGTAGAGATTGAACATTGTTATAATAGTACATCACAGCGTCCACATTATCGACAAACGAGGTAGAGATTGAACATTGTTATAATATTACATCACAGCGTCCACATTATCGACAAACGAGGTAGAGATTGAACATTGTTATAATAGTAAATCACAGCGTCCACATTATCGACAAACGAGGTAGAGATTGAACATTGTTATAATAGTACATCACAGCGTCCACATTATCGACAAACGAGGTAGAGATTGAACATTGTTATAATATTACATCACAGCGTCCACATTATCGACAAACGAGGTAGAGATTGAACATTGTTATAATATTACATCACAGCGTCCACATTATCGACAAACGAGGTAGAGATTGAACATTGTTATAATATTACATCACAGCGTCCACATTATCGACAAACGAGGTAGAGATTGAACATTGTTATAATAGTACATCACAGCTTCCACATTATCGACAAACGAGGTAGAGATTGAACATTGTTATAATATTACATCACAGCGTCCACATTATCGACAAACGAGGTAGAGATTGAACATTGTTATAATATTACATCACAGCGTCCACATTATCGACAAACGAGGTAGAGATTGAACATTGTTATAATATTACATCACAGCGTCCACATTATCGACAAACGAGGTAGAGATTGAACATTGTTATAATAGTACATCACAGCGTCCACATTATCGACAAACGAGGTAGATATTGAACATTGTTATAATATTACATCACAGCGTCCACATTATCGACAAACGAGGTAGAAATTGAACATTGTTATAATATTACATCACAGCGTCCACATTATCGACAAACGAGGTAGAGATTGAACATTGTTATAATAGTACATCACAGCGTCCACATTATCGACAAACGAGGTAGAGATTTAACATTGTTATAATATTACATCACAGCGTCCACATTATCGACAAATGAGGTAGAGATTGAACATTGTTATAATATTACATCACAGCGTCCACATTATCGACAAATGAGGTAGAGATTGAACATTGCTATAATATTACATCACAGCGTCCACATTATCGACAGATGAGGTAGAGATTGAACATTGTTATAATATTACACCACAGCTTCCACATTATCGACAAATGAGGTAGAGATTGAACATTGTTATAATATTACATCACAGCGTCCACATTATCGACAAACGAGGTAGAGATTGAACATTGTTATAATAGTACATCACAGCGTCCACATTATCAACAAATGAGGTAGAGATTGAACATTGTTATAATATTACATCACAGCGTCCACATTATCGACAAACGAGGTAGAGATTGAACATTGTTATAATAGTACATCACAGCGTCCACATTATCGACAAATGAGGTAGAGATTGAACATTGTTATAATATTACATCACAGCGTCCACATTATCGACAAACGAGGTAGAGATTGAACATTGTTATAATAGTACATCACAGCGTCCACATTATCGACAAATGAGGTAGAGATTGAACATTGTTATAATATTACATCACAGCGTCCACATTATCGACAAACGAGGTAGAGATTGAACATTGTTATAATAGTACATCACAGCGTCCACATTATCGACAAATGAGGTAGAGATTGAACATTGTTATAATATTACATCACAGCGTCCACATTATCGACAAATGAGGTAGAGATTGAACATTGTTATAATATTACATCACAGCGTCCACATTATCGACAAATGAGGTAGAGATTGAACATTGTTATAATATTACATCACAGCGTCCACATTATCGACAAATGAGGTAGAGATTGAACATTGTTATAATATTACATCACAGCGTCCACATTATCGACAAACGAGGTAGAGATTGAACATTGTTATAATAGTACATCACAGCGTCCACATTATCGACAAATGAGGTAGAGATTGAACATTGTTATAATATTACATCACAGCGTCCACATTATCGACAAACGAGGTAGAGATTGAACATTGTTATAATAGTACATCACAGCGTCCACATTATCGACAAATGAGGTAGAGATTGAACATTGTTATAATATTACATCACAGCGTCCACATTATCGACAAACGAGGTAGAGATTGAACATTGTTATAATAGTACATCACAGCGTCCACATTATCGACAAACGAGGTAGAGATTTAACATTGTTATAATATTACATCACAGCGTCCACATTATCGCCAAACGATGTAGAGATTGAACATTGTTATAATATTACATCACAGCGTCCACATTATCGACAAATGAGGTAGAGATTGAACATTGTTATAATAGTACATCACAGCGTCCACATTATCGACAAACGAGGTAGAGATTGAACATTGTTATAATAGTACATCACAGCGTCCACATTATCGACAAATGAGGTAGAGATTGAACATTGTTATAATATTACATCACAGCGTCCACATTATCGACAAACGAGGTAGAGATTGAACATTGTTATAATAGTACATCACAGCGTCCACATTATCGACAAACGAGGTAGAGATTGAACATTGTTATAATAGTACATCACAGCGTCCACATTTTCGACAAACGAGGTAGAGATTGAACATTGTTATAATAGTACATCACAGCGTCCACATTATCGACAAACGAGGTAGAGATTGAACATTGTTATAATATTACATCACAGCGTCCACATTATCGACAAACGAGGTAGAGATTGAACATTGTTATAATAGTACATCACAGCGTCCACATTATCGACAAACGAGGTAGAGATTGAACATTGTTATAATAGTACATCACAGCGTCCACATTATCGACAAACGAGGTAGAGATTGAACATTGTTATAATATTACATCACAGCGTCCACATTATCGACAAACGAGGTAGAGATTGAACATTGTTATAATATTACATCACAGCGTCCACATTATCGACAAACGAGGTAGAGATTGAACATTGTTATAATATTACATCACAGCGTCCACATTATCGACAAACGAGGTAGAGATTGAACATTGTTATAATATTACATCACAGCGTCCACATTATCGACAAACGAGGTAGAGATTGAACATTGTTATAATATTACATCACAGCGTCCACATTATCGACAAACGAGGTAGAGATTGAACATTGTTATAATAGTACATCACAGCGTCCACATTATCGACAAATGAGGTAGAGATTGAACATTGTTATAATATTACATCACAGCGTCCACATTATCGACAAATGAGGTAGAGATTGAACATTGTTATAATATTACATCACAGCGTCCACATTATCGACAAATGAGGTAGAGATTGAACATTGCTATAATATTACATCACAGCGTCCACATTATCGACAGATGAGGTAGAGATTGAACATTGTTATAATATTACATCACAGCGTCCACATTATCGACAAATGAGGTAGAGATTGAACATTGTTATAATATTACATCACAGCGTCCACATTATCGACAAACGAGGTAGAGATTGAACATTGTTATAATAGTACATCACAGCGTCCACATTATCGACAAACGAGGTAGAGATTGAACATTGTTATAATAGTACATCACAGCGTCCACATTATCGACAAACGAGGTAGAGATTGAACATTGTTATAATAGTACATCACAGCGTCCACATTATCGACAAACGAGGTAGAGATTGAACATTGTTATAATATTACATCACAGCGTCCACATTATCGACAAACGAGGTAGAGATTGAACATTGTTATAATATTACATCACAGCGTCCACATTATCGACAAACGAGGTAGAGATTGAACATTGTTATAATATTACATCACAGCGTCCACATTATCGACAAACGAGGTAGAGATTGAACATTGTTATAATATTACATCACAGCGTCCACATTATCGACAAACGAGGTAGAGATTGAACATTGTTATAATATTACATCACAGCGTCCACATTATCGACAAACGAGGTTGAGATTGAACATTGTTATAATAGTACATCACAGCGTCCACATTATCGACAAATGAGGTAGAGATTGAACATTGTTATAATATTACATCACAGCGTCCACATTATCGACAAATGAGGTAGAGATTGAACATTGTTATAATATTACATCACAGCGTCCACATTATCGACAAATGAGGTAGAGATTGAACATTGCTATAATATTACATCACAGCGTTCACATTATCGACAGATGAGGTAGAGATTGAACATTGTTATAATATTACATCACAGCGTCCACATTATCGACAAATGAGGTAGAGATTGAACATTGTTATAATATTACATCACAGCGTCCACATTATCCACCAACGAGGTAGAGATTGAACATTGTTATAATAGTACATCACAGCGTCCACATTATCGACAAATGAGGTAGAGATTGAACATTGTTATAATATTACATCACAGCGTCCACATTATCGACAAACGAGGTAGAGATTGAACATTGTTATAATAGTACATCACAGCGTCCACATTATCGACAAACGAGGTAGAGATTGAACATTGTTATAATAGTACATCACAGCGTCCACATTATCGACAAATGAGGTAGAGATTGAACATTGTTATAATATTACATCACAGCGTCCACATTATCGACAAATGAGGTAGAGATTGAACATTGTTATAATATTACATCACAGCGTCCACATTATCGACAAATGAGGTAGAGATTGAACATTGCTATAATATTACATCACAGCGTTCACATTATCGACAGATGAGGTAGAGATTGAACATTGTTATAATATTACATCACAGCGTCCACATTATCGACAAATGAGGTAGAGATTGAACATTGTTATAATATTACATCACAGCGTCCACATTATCGACCAACGAGGTAGAGATTGAACATTGTTATAATAGTACATCACAGCGTCCACATTATCGACAAACGAGGTAGAGATTGAACATTGTTATAATATTACATCACAGCGTCCACATTATCGACAAAAGAGGTAGAGATTGAACATTGTTATAATATTACATCACAGCGTCCACATTATCGACAGATGAGGTAGAGATTGAACATTGCTATAATATTACATCACAGCGTCCACATTATCGACAGATGAGGTAGAGATTGAACATTGTTATAATATTACACCACAGCGTCCACATTATCGACAAATGAGGTAGAGATTGAACATTGTTATAATATTACATCACAGCGTCCACATTATCGACAAACGAGGTAGAGATTGAACATTGTTATAATAGTACATCACAGCGTCCACATTATCGACAAATGAGGTAGAGATTGAACATTGTTATAATATTACATCACAGCGTCCACATTATCGACAAACGAGGTAGAGATTGAACATTGTTATAATAGTACATCACAGCGTCCACATTATCGACAAATGAGGTAGAGATTGAACATTGTTATAATATTACATCACAGCGTCCACATTATCGACAAACGAGGTAGAGATTGAACATTGTTATAATAGTACATCACAGCGTCCACATTATCGACAAATGAGGTAGAGATTGAACATTGTTATAATATTACATCACAGCTTCCACATTATCGACAAACGAGGTTGAGATTGAACATTGTTATAATAGTACATCACAGCGTCCACATTATCGACAAATGAGGTAGAGATTGAACATTGTTATAATATTACATCACAGCGTCCACATTATCGACAAACGAGGTAGAGATTGAACATTGTTATAATAGTACATCACAGCGTCCACATTATCGACAAATGAGGTAGAGATTGAACATTGTTATAATAGTACATCACAGCGTCCACATTTTCGACAAATGAGGTAGAGATTGAACATTGTTATAATAGTACATCACAGCGTCCACATTATCGACAAATGAGGTAGAGATTGAACATTGTTATAATATTACATCACAGCGTTCACATTATCGACAAATGAGGTAGAGATTGAACATTGTTATAATATTACATCACAGCGTCCACATTATCGACAAACGAGGTAGAGATTGAACATTGTTATAATAGTACATCACAGCGTCCACATTATCGACAAATGGGGTAGAGATTGAACATTGTTATAATATTACATCACAGCGTCCACATTATCGACAAATGAGGTAGAGATTGAACATTGCTATAATATTACATCACAGCGTCCACATTATCGACAAATGAGGTAGAGATTGAACATTGCTATAATATTACACCACAGCGTCCACATTATCGACAGATGAGGTAGAGATTGAACATTGTTATAATATTACACCACAGCGTCCACATTATCGACAAATAGCCAAAGATCAAAGCTGTTATTTTTATTATTTTCTTTTCTTGTGAAGTTTCTTATCATCTTTTGTAACGGCGGTGATTACTCAGTCACTTGCAGGAAACTGAGTTTAGTATATTTTTATGCTAACTGGCCAGAACAGGATTTCTCCTTTTTCCTTTTCCTTTAAATTCTCCCTGAAAAGTTAATTATTGATTTTTCGATCGATGTATCGATGTTTCCTTTTTATACATATTTTCTTATTTCTTTCTTCATTTACAGCAGTTGTTTACCTCCGTCTCCATGGTCACACATTGTTTCACCATTATGTTTACCTCCGTATACATCTCTGTTGTTACACATTGTTTTACCTCTTTTATGTTTACCTCCATATACATCTCCATTGTTACACATTGTTTCACTATTATGTTTACCTCCATAAACATCTCCATTGTTACACATTGTTTCACCATTATGTTTACCTCCATATACATCTCTATTGTTATACATTGTTTTACCTCTTTTATGTTTACCTCCGTATATATCTCTATTGTTACACATTGTTTTACCTCTTTTATGCTTACCTCCGTATACATCTCTATTGTTACACATTGCATCACCATTATGTTTACCTCCATAAACATCTCCATTGTTACACATTGTTTTACCTCTTTTATGTTTACCTCCGTATACATCTCCTTTGTTACACATTGTTTTACTTCTTTTATGTTTACCTCCGTATACATCTCTATTGTTACACATTGTTTTACCATTATGTTTACCTCCGTGTACATCTCTATTGTTACACATTGTTTCACCATTATGTTTACCTCCGTATACATCTCCATTGTTACACATTGTTTTACCTCTTTTATGTTTACCTCCGTATACATCTCTATTGTTACACATTGTTTCACCATTATGTCTACCTCCGTATACATCTCTATTGTTACACATTGTTTCACCATTATGTTTACCTCCGTATACATCTCCATTGTTATACATTGTTTTACCTCTTTTATGTTTACCTCCGTATATATCTCTATTGTTACACATTGTTTTACCTCTTTTATGCTTACCTCCGTATACATCTCCATTGTTACACATTGTATCACCATTATGTTTACCTCCATATACATCTCCATTGTTACACATTGTTTTACCTCTTTTATGTTTACCTCCGTATACATCTCTATTGTTACACATTGTTTTACCTCTTTTATGTTTACCTTCGTATACATCTCTATTGTTACACATTGTTTTACCTCTTTTATGTTTACCTCCGTATACATCTCTATTGTTACACATTGTTTTACCTCTTTTATGTTTACCTCCGTATACATCTCCATTGTTATACATTGTTTTACCTCTTTTATGTTTACCTTCGTATACATCTATATTGTTACACATTGTATCACCATTATGTTTACCTCCATAGACATCTCCATTGTTACACATTGTTTCACCATTATGTTTACCTCCATATACATCTCTATTGTTACACATTGTTTCACCATTATATTTACCTCCGTATGCATCTCCATTGTTACACATTGTTTCACCATTATGTTTACCTCCGTACACATCTATATTGTTACACATTGTATCACCATTATGTTTACCTCCATAGACATCTCCATTGTTACACATTGTTTCACCATTATGTTTACCTCCATATACATCTCTATTGTTACACATTGTTTCACCATTATATTTACCTCCGTATGCATCTCCATTGTTACACATTGTTTCACCATTATGTTTACCTCCGTATACATCTCTATTGTTACACATTATATCACCATTATGTTTACCTCCGTATACATCTCCATTGTTACACATTGTTTTACCACATTTATGTTTACCTCCGTATACATCTCTATTGTTACACATTGTTTTACCTCTTTTATGTTTGCCTCCGTATACATCTCTATTGTTACACATTGTTTTACCTCTTTTATGTTTACCTCCGTGTACATCTCTATTGTTACACATTGTTTTACCTCTTTTATGTTTACCTCCGTATACATCTCTATTGTTACACATTGTTTTACCTCTTTTATGTTTACCTCCGTATACATCTCTATTGTTACACATTGTTTTACCTCTTTTATGTTTACCTCCGTATACATCTCTATTGTTACACATTGTTTTACCTCTTTTATGTTTACCTCCGTATACATCTCCATTGTTACACATTGTTTTACCTCTTTTATGTTTACCTCCGTATACATCTATATTGTTACACATTGTATCACCATTATGTTTACCTCCATAGACATCTCCATTGTTACACATTGTTTCACCATTATGTTTACCTCCATATACATCTCTATTGTTACACATTGTTTCACCATTATATTTACCTCCGTATGCATCTCCATTGTTACACATTGTTTCACCATTATGTTTACCTCCGTATACATCTCTATTGTTACACATTATATCACCATTATGTTTACCTCTGTATACATCTCCTTTGTTACACATTGTTTTACCACTTTTATGTTTACCTCCGTATACATCTCTATTGTTACACATTGTTTTACCTCTTTTATGTTTACCTCCATATACATCTCTGTTGTTACACATTGTTTTACCTCTTTTATGTTTACCTCCGTATACATCTCTATTGTTACACATTGTTTTACCTCTTTTATGTTTACCTCCGTATACATCTCTATTGTTACACATTGTTTTACCTCTTTTATGTTTACCTCCGTATACATCTCCATTGTTATACATTGTTTTACCTCTTTTATGTTTACCTCCGTATACATCTATATTGTTACACATTGTATCACCATTATGTTTACCTCCATAGACATCTCCATTGTTACACATTGTTTCACCATTATGTTTACCTCCATATACATCTCTATTGTTACACATTGTTTCACCATTATATTTACCTCCGTATGCATCTCCATTGTTACACATTGTTTCACCATTATGTTTACCTCCGTATACATCTCTATTGTTACACATTGCATCACCATTATGTTTACCTCCATATACATCTCTATTGTTACACATTATATCACCATTATGTTTACCTCCGTATTCATCTCCATTGTTACACATTGTTTTACCACTTTTATGTTTACCTCCGTATACATCTCTATTGTTACACATTGTTTTACCTCTTTTATGTTTACCTCCATATACATCTCTATTGTTACACATTGTTTTACCTCTTTTATGTTTACCTTCGTATACATCTCTATTGTTACACATTGTTTTACCTCTTTTATGTTTACCTCCGTATACATCTCTATTGTTACACATTGTTTTACCTCTTTTATGTTTACCTCCGTATACATCTCCATTGTTACACATTGTTTTACCTCTTTTATGTTTACCTCCGTATACATCTCTATTGTTACACATTGTTTTACCTCTTTTATGTTTACCTCCGTATACATCTCTACTGTTACACATTGTATCACCATTATGTTTATCTCCATAAACATCTCCATTGTTACACATTGTTTCACCATTATGTCTACCTCCGTATACATCTCTATTGTTACACATTGTTTCACCATTATGTTTACCTCCGTATACATCTCCATTGTTACACATTGTTTCACCATTATGTTTACCTCCGTATACATCTCCATTGTTACACATTGTTTTACCTCTTTTATGTTTACCTCCGTATACATCTCTATTGTTACACATTGTTTCACCATTATGTCTACCTCCGTATACATCTCTATTGTTACACATTGTTTCACCATTATGTTTACCTCCGTAAACATCTCCATTGTTACACATTGTTTCACCATTATGTCTACCTCCGTATACATCTCTATTGTTACACATTGTTTCACCATTATGTTTACCTCCGTATACATCTCCATTGTTGCAATATACACTACATCAAGTTCAAATAACACCCACAAGAACATAACATTACATAACATTATATAACATTACCACGTCACAACACAAAAATACATACGCACAATCAACAGGGAACATTTTGAAATTATGAATATAAGGTATACATATATAATGTCTCGAGAAATCACCACACGCATATCATGCTGCACAGTTCACATATAAAGCAAACTATGAACACTAAATGACATCTGGTGAATTATTTCTACAGTATTGGGGGGGGGAACAAATAAAAATAATATCCAAGATGATAATACTAATCAGACTAAAGTCTATCCTCATATTTCGACTTGGATGCATTTATTGCTTTATGTAAGAAAAAAAATTGTTTCAGCGTAATAAGTTCAAATATACAAATTATTAATGCCAAATTTAGCGAACTAGAGGCATTCGTCGAGGAACTAAAAAATTAAAATGTTAAATTTAGTGTCATATGCCTGCAAGAAAGTTGTATATTTAAAATTGACCATTTCTCACACATTCAACTGGACGGATACAATTGCATTACACAGGGAAAAACATCCAGTAAAAAAGGAGGCTTAATCATATATACGTAGATTCAAAATATAAATACGAAGTGATTTAAAATCTAAACAATTATGAACTTTGGGAAGGGCTAATGATCAAAATAAGTAATAAACCAGCTATAATAGGAAATATTGACCGGCCTCCAAGGAATTTAAATAATAACCTGGAACAGTTTATAAAAGAATTTTCACTAATGCTATCATATCTGGACCAAATACAACACAGCGTAATCTTTGCTGGTAATTATAACATAAACCTGCTAAAGGTAAATGAAAATAAACTGATCAGTGATTTCTTTGATCTTCTTACATCACAAAACAATTCTAGAGAGCACAACAGGTACTCATAAAACAATTTTCCGATCACCAACCTTAGTTTATCTTTATGGATAACAAACAATCAAATCCTAAAACAACCAAGATACACATGGAAACTAATGAAGCCTTATTAAGAGTTAAACATGACATTCATACATCAGACATTTATAGCAAAATGGACAAGAGCCCTAATACTGATACACATTTCAATTATAATCTTATGCATCAAATAATAGAAACGACTAAAATAAACACACACCAACTAAAGTTGTAAAATTCCATAAATATAGACATACAAAATCAAGCTGGATAACGAAAGGTCTATTAAGATCAATTAAATATAGAAATAAATTATATAAACAACTGAAGATGTTACATCCTGATTCTGCAGAGCATTACACGTGTTGCACTAATCTAAAAACATACAAGGTAATACTTAAGAAGAGCATTCGTGAAGCAGAGATTACACGTGTTGCACTAATCTAAAAACATACAAGGTAATACTTAAGAAGAGCATTCGTGAAGCAGAGATTACACACTGTACGGAAGTGTTACTTCGGAAAACAACTTTTCGACAAATACAAATTCAATGCAGCAAATACATAGAAAGCATTTAATTAAATTATATCAAGACACAAACTTAGTACACAATTTCCAACATGTTTTAAACAAAATAATAATATTTTTACAGAAGCAGGCCCTAATCTTGCTGAAAGCATACCATCTGCAAATGCAAATAATTTTACTCAATTTCTCAACAACAAGAAAAAAATGGTTTCAGATTTACAGAGATATAAGAGGAATCACTATCACAAATAATCCACAACTTTCCAAATAAAAATAGCTATGGTTTTAATGGAATATCCAACAAATTATTAAAGCTCATTGAACCAGAAGTAAAACCATAGTAAAACCTTTAGCATTATTAATAAATCAAGTGCTGAACACAGGACAATTTCCTGACAAACTTAAAGTAGCAAAAGTTATTCCTATATTTAAGAAAAATTATCCCACATTATTCACAAATTATAGACCAATATCCATTTTGCCTGTTATTTCAAAAGTCTTGGAAAGAATTATGAATAACCAATTACTCATGTATTTTACTAATACAAAACTATTGTCTGCTAATCAGTACGGCTTCAGACCCCACCATTCAGCTTAATATGCAGCTCTAGAAATAGTCGATAGGATCACTACATAACTGGATAGCAACCAATTCATCAGTGTATTTCTTGATTTATCGAAAGCATTCGATACACTTGATCACACAATCCTCTTTAAAAAACATTATGGGTTGGAATCCTCAGCATTACAATTATTAAAAAGTTACTTAACAAAATGTGAGCAATTTGTAAAAATTGATGACATAAAATCAAATGTCTTACCTATAAACACAGGGGTCCCACAAGGCTCAATACTAGGTCCTCTATAAACATGGGGGTCCCACAAGGCTCAATACTAGGTCCTCTATAAACACGGGGGTCCCACAAGGCTCAATACTAGGTCCTCTGTTATTTATAATATATATATATATTATTAACGATTTCTCACAAGCCAGTACTGTCTTTAAATTCATTACATATGCCGATGATACTTCTCTAGTAAGTAAGCTTGGGTCCTTTACAAATGGTACAAACAATCTAGATACTAAATATATGATAAATACAGAACTACACAACATAGCAGAATGGCTAAAATTAAATAAATTATCATTAAACATCAACAAAACTAAATATATGATTTTTCAAATGCCAAACAAAAATGTAATAGTACCAACACTAACAATTGATGGTGTTAACATTGAAAGAGTCCAACATTTCAACTTCTTAGATCTAACACTAGACACACAGTTAAATTGGCATAAACATATTGAGAAAATAGCAAATAAGTGTTCTAGGACAATGGGAATTATAAACAAGTTGAAGCATGTCTTACCAAAAAGTATCAGAATTATACTATATAATTCATTAATGTTACCCCACATAAATTACTGCCTAATGATCTGGGGCTACCAGTGTAATAGGATAACAAAATTACAAAAGAAAGCAATTAGAATAATATCTGTAACCACAAAAAAACACGAATTTACCAAAAAAATTATAAAATATAAGTTACCACATATCATCAACAATACTCCAGATAAGGTGACCACACACAGCTTACAGGGATATATACCTTATGCTAAAAATTATATTATAAAAAGCTATATATAAGTATGCACTGATTTTAACTGCTACACTTGCACGCATGGCCAAGAATAAATAATTAATCCAGCTATACGCGTTAACATTAATTTATACAAGCGGAAATATACAATACATATTTTAAAACTTACCATCAGAGCAACTTCTTTAATCTTAATGGGAGTCTCCCAAATCCAATTTGTACTGTATATGTGCTTACATACCTAATATACACACAATTTAATTGTTTTTAATGTATTCATTGTTGTTACTATACTATTATGTACAAATGGATCAATAAACAATTCTGTATGTCTGTCTGTCTGAAGCAATGTTCGTTCGAACAGAATACATTCACCGAGTAATTTGATCATACCCATGTCTCGTGTGAAGAGTTTAGACGTGCAAAGACGTGCATTATTCTTGATTCAAGAGACGATTATTTCGCCGTTATTACGTCAATAGCGTCGTCGATTATGCAGCGGTGAACATTAAATACACCGATGGCCTGTTTGAGAACTATTTGTTGACTGGATGGACTGAGCAACGATTGCCGGTGACAATATGATGCCTCTTTGAGAGTCCTCCATCGACACTACACGCTGCACGCTGGACTGCAATTGCCGGGGGCACGCTTCATTGCATTCGCCGTCTCTAACTTGGCACCACACGCGCTGAAACTGCGTATGCTAGAAGCGACGCCAGTAAGTTCGCAAGAGACTGAGTTATTATGTCAACTGTGATTTGATAGTGATGAATAATACTGGACGTTGATAGATTGTAATTCTATTCAGAATACTTGATTTGTGATTGTTTACTGTACTATGTAGTTTTGTTATTAAATGGAAATACGTTACATATCCCCCTGTTGTGGAGTTATTTGTAGCTGTACGAATACACGCACGCACGCACGCACGCACGCACGCACGCAGTAGACGGGCAGTAGACGGGCAGTAGACGGGCAGTAGACGGGCAGTAGACGGGCAGTAGACGGGTAGTAGACGGGAGTAGACGGACAGTAGACGGGCAGTATACGGGCAGTAGACGGGCAGTAGACGGGCAGTAAACGGTAGATGGGCAGTAGACGGGCAGTAGACGGGAGTAGACGAGCAGTAGACGGGCGGTAGACGGGAGTACACGGGCAGTAGACGGGCAGTAGACGGGAGTAGACGGGCAGTAGACGAGCAGTAGACGGACAATAGACGGGCAGTAGACGGGCAGTAGACGGGCAGTAGACGGGCAGTAGACGGGAGTAGACGGGCAGTAGACGGGAGTAGACGGGCAGTAGACGGGAGTAGACGAGCAGTAGACTGGAGTAGACGGGCAGTAGACGGGAGTAGACGGACAGTAGACGGACAGTAGACGGACAGTAGACGGGAATAGACGGGCAGTAGACGAGCAGTAGATGGGCAGTAGACGGGAGTAGACGGGCAGTAGGCGGGAGTAGACGAGCAGTAGACGGGCAGTAGGCGGGAGTAGACGAGCAGTAGACGGGCAGTAGACGGGCAATAGACGGGAGTAGACGGACAGTAGACGGGAGTAGACGAGCAGTAGACGGGCAGTAGACGGGAGTAGACGGGCAGTAGACGGGCAGTAGACGGGCAGCAGACGAGCAGTAGACGGGAGTAGACGGGCAGCAGACGGGAGTAGACGGGCAGTAGACTGGAGTAGACGGGAGTAGACGGGCAGTAGACGGGCAGTAGACGGGAGTAGATGGGCAGTAGACGAGCAGTAGACGGGCAGTAGACGGGTAGTAGACGGGAGTAGACGGACAGTAGACGAGAAGTAGACGGGCAGAAGACGGGCATTAGACGGGAGTAGACGGGCAGTAGACGGGCACTAGACGGGAGTAGACGGGAGTAGACGGGCATTAGACGGGAGTAGACGGTCAGTAGACGGACAGTAGACGGGAGTAGACGGGCAGTAGACGGGAGTAGACGGCAGTAGACGGGCAGTAGACGGACAGTAGACGGGAGTAGACTGGCAGTAGACGGGAGTAGACGGGCAGTAGACGGGCAGTAGACGGGAGTAGACGGGCAGTAGACGGGCAGGAGACGGGCAGTAGACGGGCAGTAGACGGGCAGTAGACGGGAGTAGATGGGCAGTAGACGAGCAGTAGATGGGCAGTAGACGAGCAGTAGACGGGCAGTAGACGGGTAGTAGACGAGAGTAGACGGACAGTAGACGAGCAGTAGACGGGCAGTAGACGGGCGGCAGTAGACGGGCAGTAGACGGGCATTAGACGGGAGTAGACGGGCAGTAGACGGACAGTAGACGGGAGTAGACGGGCAGTAGACGGGAGTAGACGGGCAGTAGACGGGCAGTAGACGGGCAGTAGACGGGAGTAGACGGGAGTAGACGGGAGTAGACGGGAGTAGACGGGCATTAGACGGGAGTAGACGGCAGTAGACGGACAGTAGACGGGAGTAGACGGGCAGTAGACGGGAGTGGACGAGCAGTAGACGGGCAGTAGACGGGAGTAGACGGGCAGTAGACAGGCAGTAGACGGGCAGCAGACGAGCAGTAGACGGGAGTAGACGGGCAGCAGACGGGAGTAGACGGGCAGTAGACTGGAGTAGACGGGAGTAGACGGGCAGCAGACGGGAGTAGACGGGCAGTAGACGGGCAGTAGACGGGCAGTAGACGGGCAGTAGACGGGAGTAGATGGGCAGTAGACGAGCAGTAGACGGGCAGTAGACGGGTAGTAGACGGGAGTAGACGGACAGTAGACGAGAAGTAGACGGGCAGAAGACGGGCATTAGACGGGAGTAGACGGGCAGTAGACGGGCACTAGACGGGAGTAGACGGGAGTAAACGGGCATTAGACGGGAGTAGACGGTCAGTAGACGGACAGTAGACGGGAGTAGACTGGCAGTAGACGGGAGTAGACGGCAGTAGACGGGCAGTAGACGGACAGTAGACAGGAGTAGACGGGCAGTAGACGGGAGTAGACGGGCAGTAGACGGGAGTAGACGGGCAGTAGACGGGCAGTAGACGGACAGTAGACGGGAGTAGACGGGCAGTAGACGGGCAGTAGACGGGCAGTAGACGGGCAGTAGACGGGAGTAGATGGGCAGTAGACGAGCAGTAGACGGGTAGTAGACGGGCAGTAGACGGGAGTAGACGGGAGTAGACGGGCATTAGACGGGAGTAGACGGCAGTAGACGGACAGTAGACGGGAGTAGACGGGCAGTAGACGGGAGTGGAAGAGCAGTAGACGGGCAGTAGACGGGAGTAGACGGGCAGTAGACGGGCAGTAGACGGGCAGCAGACGAGCAGTAGACGGGCAGTAGACGGGTAGTAGACGGGAGTAGACGGACAGTAGACGAGCAGTAGACGGGCAGTAGACGGGCGGCAGTAGACGGGCAGTAGACGGGCATTAGACGGGAGTAGACGGGCAGTAGACGGACAGTAGACGGGAGTAGACGGGCAGTAGACGGGAGTAGACGGGCAGTAGACGGGCAGTAGACGGGCAGTAGACGGGAGTAGACGGGAGTAGACGGGCGTAGACGGGCATTAGACGGGAGTAGACGGCAGTAGACGGACAGTAGACGGGAGTAGACGGGCAGTAGACGGGAGTAGACGGGCAGTAGACGGGAGTAGACGGGCAGTAGACGGGAGTGGACGAGCAGTAGACGGGAGTAGACGTGCAGCAGACGAGCAGTAGACGGGCAGTAGACGGGAGTAGACGGACAGTAGACGGGAGTAGACGGGCAGTAGACGGGAGTAGACAAGCAGTAGACGGGAGTGGACGAGCAGTAGACGGGAGTAGACGGGCAGTAGACGGGCAGTAGACGGGCAGTAGACGGGCAGTAGACGGGCAGTAGACGGGCAGTAGACGGAAGTAGACGGGCAGTAGACGGGAGTGGACGAGCAGTAGACGGGCAGTAGACGGGCAGTAGACGTGCAGTAGACGAGCAGTAGACGGGAGTGGACGAGCAGCAGACGAGCAGTAGACGGGCAGTAGACGGGAGTAGACAGACAGTAGACGGGAGTGGACGGGCAGTAGACGGGAGTGGACGAGCAGTAGACGGGAGTGGACGTGCAGCAGACGAGCAGTAGACGGGCAGTAGACGGGAGTAGACGGACAGTAGACGGGAGTAGACGGGCAGTAGACGGGCAGTAGACGGGCAGTAGATGAGCAGTAGACGGGAGTGGACGAGCAGCAGACGAGCAGTAGAAGGGCAGTAGACGGGAGTAGACGGACAGTAGACGGGAGTGGACGGGCAGTAGACGGGAGTGGACGAGCAGTAGACGGGAGTGGACGTGCAGCAGACGTGCAGTAGACGGGCAGTAGACGGGAGTAGACGGACAGTAGACGGGAGTAGACGAGCAGTAGACGGGCAGTAGACGGGAGTAGATGAGTAGTAGACGGGAGTAGACGAGCAGTAGACGGGAGTGGACGAGCAGCAGACGAGCAGTAGACGGGCAGTAGACGGGAGTAGACGGGCAGTAGACGGGCAGTAGACGGGAGTAGACGGGCAGTAGACGGGGGTGGACGAGCAGTAGACGGGAGTGGACGGGCAGTAGACGGGCTGTAGACGGGCAGCAGACGAGCAGTAGACGGGAGTGGACGAGCAGTAGACGGGCAGTGGACGGGCAGTAGACGGGCAGTAGACGGGCAGTAGACGGGCAGTAGACGGGCAGTAGACGAGCAGTAGACGGGAGTGGACGAGCAGCAGACGAGCAGTAGACGGGCAGTAGACGGGAGTAGACGGACAGTAGACGGGAGTGGACGGGCAGTAGACGGGAGTGGACGAGCAGTAGACGGGAGTGGACGTGCAGCAGACGAGCAGTTGACGGGCAGTAGACGGGAGTAGACGGACAGTAGACGGGAGTAGACGGGCAGTAGACGGGCAGTAGACGGGCAGTAGACGGGCAGTAGACGGGCAGTAGATGACCAGTAGACGGGAGTGGACGAGCAGCAGACGAGCAGTAGACGGGCAGTAGACGGGAGTAGACGGACAGTAGACGGGAGTGGACGGGCAGTAGACGGGAGTGGACGAGCAGTAGACGGGAGTGGACGTGCAGCAGAATTGCAGTAGACGGGCAGTAGACGGGAGTAGACGGACAGCAGACGGGAGTAGACGAGCAGTAGACGGGCAGTAGACGGGAGTAGATGAGTAGTAGACGGGAGTAGACGAGCAGTAGACTGGAGTGGACGAGCAGCAGACGAGCAGTAGACGGGCAGTAGACGGGAGTAGACGGGCAGTAGACGGGAGTAGACGGGCAGTAGACGGGAGTGGACGAGCAGTAGACGGGATTGGACGAGCAGCAGACGAGCAGTAGACGGGCAGTAGACGGGCAGTAGACGGGAGTAGACGGGAGTAGACGGGAGTAGACGGGAGTAGACGGGCAGTAGACGGGAGTGGACGAGCAGTAGACGGGAGTGGACGTGCAGCAGACGAGCAGTAGACGGGCAGTAGACGGGAGTAGACGGGCAGTAGACGGGAGTGGACGAGCAGTAGACGGGAGTAGACATGGAGCAGACGAGAAGTAGACGGGCAGTAGACGGGAGTAGACGGACAGTAGACGGGAATAGACGGGCAGTAGACGGGAGTAGACAAGCAGTAGACAGGAGTGGACGAGCAGCAGACGAGCAGTAGACGGGCAGTAGACGAGAAGTAGACGGGCAGAAGACGGGCATTAGACGGGAGTAGACGGGCAGTAGACGGGCACTAGACGGGAGTAGACGGGAGTAGACGGGCATTAGACGGGAGTAGACGGTCAGTAGACGGACAGTAGACGGGAGTAGACGGGCAGTAGACGGGAGTAGACGGCAGTAGACGGGCAGTAGACGGACAGTAGACGGGAGTAGACTGGCAGTAGACGGGAGTAGACGGGCAGTAGACGGGCAGTAGACGGGAGTAGACGGGCAGTAGACGGGCAGGAGACGGGCAGTAGACGGGCAGTAGACGGGCAGTAGACGGGAGTAGATGGGCAGTAGACGAGCAGTAGATGGGCAGTAGACGAGCAGTAGACGGGCAGTAGACGGGTAGTAGACGAGAGTAGACGGACAGTAGACGAGCAGTAGACGGGCAGTAGACGGGCGGCAGTAGACGGGCAGTAGACGGGCATTAGACGGGAGTAGACGGGCAGTAGACGGACAGTAGACGGGAGTAGACGGGCAGTAGACGGGAGTAGACGGGCAGTAGACGGGCAGTAGACGGGCAGTAGACGGGAGTAGACGGGAGTAGACGGGAGTAGACGGGAGTAGACGGGCATTAGACGGGAGTAGACGGCAGTAGACGGACAGTAGACGGGAGTAGACGGGCAGTAGACGGGAGTGGACGAGCAGTAGACGGGCAGTAGACGGGAGTAGACGGGCAGTAGACAGGCAGTAGACGGGCAGCAGACGAGCAGTAGACGGGAGTAGACGGGCAGCAGACGGGAGTAGACGGGCAGTAGACTGGAGTAGACGGGAGTAGACGGGCAGCAGACGGGAGTAGACGGGCAGTAGACGGGCAGTAGACGGGCAGTAGACGGGCAGTAGACGGGAGTAGATGGGCAGTAGACGAGCAGTAGACGGGCAGTAGACGGGTAGTAGACGGGAGTAGACGGACAGTAGACGAGAAGTAGACGGGCAGAAGACGGGCATTAGACGGGAGTAGACGGGCAGTAGACGGGCACTAGACGGGAGTAGACGGGAGTAAACGGGCATTAGACGGGAGTAGACGGTCAGTAGACGGACAGTAGACGGGAGTAGACTGGCAGTAGACGGGAGTAGACGGCAGTAGACGGGCAGTAGACGGACAGTAGACAGGAGTAGACGGGCAGTAGACGGGAGTAGACGGGCAGTAGACGGGAGTAGACGGGCAGTAGACGGGCAGTAGACGGACAGTAGACGGGAGTAGACGGGCAGTAGACGGGCAGTAGACGGGCAGTAGACGGGCAGTAGACGGGAGTAGATGGGCAGTAGACGAGCAGTAGACGGGTAGTAGACGGGCAGTAGACGGGAGTAGACGGGAGTAGACGGGCATTAGACGGGAGTAGACGGCAGTAGACGGACAGTAGACGGGAGTAGACGGGCAGTAGACGGGAGTGGAAGAGCAGTAGACGGGCAGTAGACGGGAGTAGACGGGCAGTAGACGGGCAGTAGACGGGCAGCAGACGAGCAGTAGACGGGCAGTAGACGGGTAGTAGACGGGAGTAGACGGACAGTAGACGAGCAGTAGACGGGCAGTAGACGGGCGGCAGTAGACGGGCAGTAGACGGGCATTAGACGGGAGTAGACGGGCAGTAGACGGACAGTAGACGGGAGTAGACGGGCAGTAGACGGGAGTAGACGGGCAGTAGACGGGCAGTAGACGGGCAGTAGACGGGAGTAGACGGGAGTAGACGGGCGTAGACGGGCATTAGACGGGAGTAGACGGCAGTAGACGGACAGTAGACGGGAGTAGACGGGCAGTAGACGGGAGTAGACGGGCAGTAGACGGGAGTAGACGGGCAGTAGACGGGAGTGGACGAGCAGTAGACGGGAGTAGACGTGCAGCAGACGAGCAGTAGACGGGCAGTAGACGGGAGTAGACGGACAGTAGACGGGAGTAGACGGGCAGTAGACGGGAGTAGACAAGCAGTAGACGGGAGTGGACGAGCAGTAGACGGGAGTAGACGGGCAGTAGACGGGCAGTAGACGGGCAGTAGACGGGCAGTAGACGGGCAGTAGACGGGCAGTAGACGGAAGTAGACGGGCAGTAGACGGGAGTGGACGAGCAGTAGACGGGCAGTAGACGGGCAGTAGACGTGCAGTAGACGAGCAGTAGACGGGAGTGGACGAGCAGCAGACGAGCAGTAGACGGGCAGTAGACGGGAGTAGACAGACAGTAGACGGGAGTGGACGGGCAGTAGACGGGAGTGGACGAGCAGTAGACGGGAGTGGACGTGCAGCAGACGAGCAGTAGACGGGCAGTAGACGGGAGTAGACGGACAGTAGACGGGAGTAGACGGGCAGTAGACGGGCAGTAGACGGGCAGTAGATGAGCAGTAGACGGGAGTGGACGAGCAGCAGACGAGCAGTAGAAGGGCAGTAGACGGGAGTAGACGGACAGTAGACGGGAGTGGACGGGCAGTAGACGGGAGTGGACGAGCAGTAGACGGGAGTGGACGTGCAGCAGACGTGCAGTAGACGGGCAGTAGACGGGAGTAGACGGACAGTAGACGGGAGTAGACGAGCAGTAGACGGGCAGTAGACGGGAGTAGATGAGTAGTAGACGGGAGTAGACGAGCAGTAGACGGGAGTGGACGAGCAGCAGACGAGCAGTAGACGGGCAGTAGACGGGAGTAGACGGGCAGTAGACGGGCAGTAGACGGGAGTAGACGGGCAGTAGACGGGGGTGGACGAGCAGTAGACGGGAGTGGACGGGCAGTAGACGGGCTGTAGACGGGCAGCAGACGAGCAGTAGACGGGAGTGGACGAGCAGTAGACGGGCAGTGGACGGGCAGTAGACGGGCAGTAGACGGGCAGTAGACGGGCAGTAGACGGGCAGTAGACGAGCAGTAGACGGGAGTGGACGAGCAGCAGACGAGCAGTAGACGGGCAGTAGACGGGAGTAGACGGACAGTAGACGGGAGTGGACGGGCAGTAGACGGGAGTGGACGAGCAGTAGACGGGAGTGGACGTGCAGCAGACGAGCAGTTGACGGGCAGTAGACGGGAGTAGACGGACAGTAGACGGGAGTAGACGGGCAGTAGACGGGCAGTAGACGGGCAGTAGACGGGCAGTAGACGGGCAGTAGATGACCAGTAGACGGGAGTGGACGAGCAGCAGACGAGCAGTAGACGGGCAGTAGACGGGAGTAGACGGACAGTAGACGGGAGTGGACGGGCAGTAGACGGGAGTGGACGAGCAGTAGACGGGAGTGGACGTGCAGCAGAATTGCAGTAGACGGGCAGTAGACGGGAGTAGACGGACAGCAGACGGGAGTAGACGAGCAGTAGACGGGCAGTAGACGGGAGTAGATGAGTAGTAGACGGGAGTAGACGAGCAGTAGACTGGAGTGGACGAGCAGCAGACGAGCAGTAGACGGGCAGTAGACGGGAGTAGACGGGCAGTAGACGGGAGTAGACGGGCAGTAGACGGGAGTGGACGAGCAGTAGACGGGATTGGACGAGCAGCAGACGAGCAGTAGACGGGCAGTAGACGGGCAGTAGACGGGAGTAGACGGGAGTAGACGGGAGTAGACGGGAGTAGACGGGCAGTAGACGGGAGTGGACGAGCAGTAGACGGGAGTGGACGTGCAGCAGACGAGCAGTAGACGGGCAGTAGACGGGAGTAGACGGGCAGTAGACGGGAGTGGACGAGCAGTAGACGGGAGTAGACATGGAGCAGACGAGAAGTAGACGGGCAGTAGACGGGAGTAGACGGACAGTAGACGGGAATAGACGGGCAGTAGACGGGAGTAGACAAGCAGTAGACAGGAGTGGACGAGCAGCAGACGAGCAGTAGACGGGCAGTAGACGGGAATAGAAGGGCAATAGACGGGCTGTAGACGGGCAGTAGACGGGCAGTAGACGGGCAGTAGACGGGCAGTAGACGGGCAGTAGACGGGCAGTAGACGGGAGTAAACGGACAGTAGACGGGAGTAGACGGGCAGTAGACGGGAGTAGACAAGCAGTAGACGGGAGTGGACGAGCAGCAGACGAGCAGTAGACGGGCAGTAGACGGGACTAGACGGGCAGTAGACGGGCAGTAGACGGGCAGTAGACGGGCAGTAGACGGGCAGTAGACGGGCAGTAGACGGGCAGTAGACGGAAGTAGACGGGCAGTAGACGGGAGTAGATGGGCAGTAGACGAGCAGTAGACGGGCAGTAGACGGGCAGTAGACGGGAGTAGACGGACAGTAGACGGGCAGTAGACAGGCAGTAGACGGGCAGTAGACGGGAATAGACGGGCAATAGACGGGCAGTAGACGGGCAGTAGACGGTCATTAGACGGGAGTGGACGAGCAGTAGACGGGAGTAGACGGACAGTAGACGGGCAGTAGACGGGTAGTAGACGGGCAGTAGACTGGCAGTAGACGGGCAGTAGACGGGCAGTAGACGGGCAGTAGACGGGCAGTAGACGGGAGTAGACGGGCAGTAGACGGGAGTAGATGGGCAGTAGACGAGCAGTAGACGGGCAGTAGACGGGCAGTAGACGGGAGTAGACGGACAGTAGATGGGCAGTAAACAGGCAGTAGACGGGCAGTAGACGGTAGACGGGCAGTAGACGGGCAGTAGGCGGGAGTAGACGGGAGTAGACGGGCAGTAGACAAGCAGTAGACGGGAGTAAACGGGCAGTAGACGGGCAGTAGACGGGCAGTAGACGGGCAGCAGACGAGCAGTAGACGGGAGTAGACGGGCAGCAGACGGGAGTAGACGGGCAGTAGACTGGAGTAGACTGGAGTAGACGGGAGTAGACGGGCAGCAGACGGGAGTAGACGGGCAGTAGACGGGCAGTAGACGGGCAGTAGACGGGCAGTAGACGGGCAGTAGACGGGAGTAGTTGGGCAGTAGACGAGCAGTAGACGAGCAGTAGACGGGCAGTAGACGGGAGTAGACGGACAGTAGACGGGAGTAGACGGGAAGTAGACGGGCAGTAGACGGGCAGTAGATGAGCAGTAGACGGGAGTGGACGAGCAGCAGACGAGCAGTAGACGGGCAGTAAACGGGAGTAGACGGACAGTAGACGGGAGTGAACGGGCAGTAGACGGGAGTGGACGAGCAATAGACTTGAGTGAACGTGCAGCAGACGTGCAGTAGACGGGCAGTAGACGGGAGTAGACGGACAGTAGACGGGAGTAGACGAGCAGTAGACGGGCAGTAGACGGGAGTAGATGAGTAGTAGACGGGAGTAGACGAGCAGTAGACGGGAGTGGACGAGCAGCAGACGAGCAGTAGACGGGCAGTAGACGGGAGTAGACGGGCAGTTGACGGGAGTAGACGGGCAGTAGACGGGAGTGGACGAGCAGTAGACGGGAGTGGACGGGCAGTAGACGGGCAGCAGACGAGCAGTAGACGGGAGTAGACGGGCAGCAGACGGGAGTAGACGGGCAGTAGACTGGAGTAGACGGGAGTAGAAGGGCAGTAGACGGGAGTAGACGGGCAGTAGACGGGAGTAGACGGGCAGTAGACGGGCAGTAGACGGGCAGTAGACGGGCAGTAGACGGGCAGTAGACGCGAGTAGATGGGCAGTAGACGAGCAGTAGACGGGCAGTAGACGGGTAGTAGACGGGAGTAGACGAACAGTAGACGAGAAGTAGACCGGCAGTAGACGGGCGGCAGTAGACGGGCAGTAGACGGGCATTAGACGGGAATAGACGGGCAGTAGACGGACATTAGACGGGAGTAGACGGGCAGTAGACGGGAGTAGACGGGCAGTAGACGGGCAGTAGACGGGCAGTAGACGGGCAGTAGACAGGCACTAGACGGGAGTAGACGGGCATTAGACGGGAGTAGACGGGCAGTAGACGGAGTGTAGACGGGAGTAGACAGGCAGTAGACGGACAGTAGACGGGAGTAGACGGGCAGTAGACTGGAGTAGACGGGCAGTAGACGGGAGTAGACGGGCAGTAGACGGGCAGTAGGCGGGAGTAGACGTGTAGTAGACGGGCAGTAGACGGGCAGTAGTCGGGCAGTAGACGGGCAGTAGACGGGCAGTAGACGGGCAGTAGACGGGAGTAGACGAGCAGTAGACGGGAGTAGATGGGTAGTAGACGGGCATTAGACGGGAGTAGACGGGCAGTAGACGGGCAGTAGACGGGAGTAGACGAGCAGTAGACGGGCAGTAGACGGCAGTAGACGGGCAGTAGACGGGAGTAGACGGGAGTTGACGGGCATTAGACGGGAGTAGACGGGCAGTAGACGGACAGTAGACGGGAGTAGACGGGCAGTAGACGGGAGTAGTTGGGCAGTAGACGAGCAGTAGACGAGCAGTAGACGGGCAGTAGACGGGAGTAGACGGACAGTAGACGGGAGTAGACGGGAAGTAGACGGGCAGTAGACGGGCAGTAGATGAGCAGTAGACGGGAGTGGACGAGCAGCAGACGAGCAGTAGACGGGCAGTAAACGGGAGTAGACGGACAGTAGACGGGAGTGAACGGGCAGTAGACGGGAGTGGACGAGCAATAGACTTGAGTGAACGTGCAGCAGACGTGCAGTAGACGGGCAGTAGACGGGAGTAGACGGACAGTAGACGGGAGTAGACGAGAAGTAGACGGGCAGTAGACGGGAGTAGATGAGTAGTAGACGGGAGTAGACGAGCAGTAGACGGGAGTGGACGAGCAGCAGACGAGCAGTAGACGGGCAGTAGACGGGAGTAGACGGGCAGTTGACGGGAGTAGACGGGCAGTAGACGGGAGTGGACGAGCAGTAGACGGGAGTGGACGGGCAGTAGACGGGCAGCAGACGAGCAGTAGACGGGAGTAGACGGGCAGCAGACGGGAGTAGACGGGCAGTAGACTGGAGTAGACGGGAGTAGAAGGGCAGTAGACGGGAGTAGACGGGCAGTAGACGGGAGTAGACGGGCAGTAGACGGGCAGTAGACGGGCAGTAGACGGGCAGTAGACGGGCAGTAGACGCGAGTAGATGGGCAGTAGACGAGCAGTAGACGGGCAGTAGACGGGTAGTAGACGGGAGTAGACGAACAGTAGACGAGAAGTAGACCGGCAGTAGACGGGCGGCAGTAGACGGGCAGTAGACGGGCATTAGACGGGAATAGACGGGCAGTAGACGGACATTAGACGGGAGTAGACGGGCAGTAGACGGGAGTAGACGGGCAGTAGACGGGCAGTAGACGGGCAGTAGACGGGCAGTAGACAGGCACTAGACGGGAGTAGACGGGCATTAGACGGGAGTAGACGGGCAGTAGACGGAGAGTAGACGGGAGTAGACAGGCAGTAGACGGACAGTAGACGGGAGTAGACGGGCAGTAGACTGGAGTAGACGGGCAGTAGACGGGAGTAGACGGGCAGTAGACGGGCAGTAGGCGGGAGTAGACGTGTAGTAGACGGGCAGTAGACGGGCAGTAGTCGGGCAGTAGACGGGCAGTAGACGGGCAGTAGACGGGCAGTAGACGGGAGTAGACGAGCAGTAGACGGGAGTAGATGGGTAGTAGACGGGCATTAGACGGGAGTAGACGGGCAGTAGACGGGCAGTAGACGGGAGTAGACGAGCAGTAGACGGGCAGTAGACGGCAGTAGACGGGCAGTAGACGGGAGTAGACGGGAGTTGACGGGCATTAGACGGGAGTAGACGGGCAGTAGACGGACAGTAGACGGGAGTAGACGGGCAGTAGACGGGAGTAGACGGCAGTAGACGGGCAGCAGACGGACAGTAGACTGGAGTAGACGGGCAGTGGACGAGCAGTAGACGGGCAGCAGACGGACAGTAGACGGGAGTAGACGAGCAGCAGACGTGCAGTAGACGGGCAGTAGACGGGAGTAAACGGGCAGTAGACGGGAGTAGACGGGCAGTAGACGGGAGTGGACGAGCAGTAGACGGGAGTGGACGTGCAGCAGACGAGCAGTAGACGGGCAGTAGACGGGAGTAGACGGACAGTAGACGGGAGTAGACGGGAATAGACGGGCAATAGACGGGCTGTAGACGGGCAGTAGACGGGCAGTAGACGGGCAGTAGACGGGCAGTAGACGGGCAGTAGACGGGCAGTAGACGGGCAGTAGACGGGCAGTAGACGGGAGTAGACGGGCAGTAGACGGGAGTAGATGGGCAGTAGACGAGCAGTAGACGGGCAGTAGACGGGCAGTAGACGGGAGTAGACGGACAGTAGACGGGCAGTTGACGGGCAGTAGACGGGCATTAGACGGGAGACGGGCAGTAGACTGGCAGTAGACGGGGGTAGACGGGAGTAGACGGGCAGTAGACAGGCAGTAGACGGGAGTAGACAGGCAGTAGATGGGAGTAGACGAGCAGTAGACGGGAGTAGACGAGCAGTAGACGGGAGTAGACGGGCAGTAGACGGGAGTAGACGGACAGTAGACGGACAGTAGACGGGAATAGACGGGCAGTAGACGAGCAGTAGATGGGCAGTAGACGGAGTAGACGGGCAGTAGGCGGGAGTAGACGAGCGGTAGACGGGCAGTAGGCGGGAGTAGACGAGCAGTAGACGGGCAGTAGACGGGCAATAGACGGGAGTAGACGGACAGTAGACGGGAGTAGACGAGCAGTAGACGGGCAGTAGACGGGAGTAGACGGGCAGTAGACGGGCAGCAGACGAGCAGTAGACGGGAGTAGACGGGCAGCAGACGGGAGTAGACGGGCAGTAGACGGGATTAGACGGGAGTAGACGGGCAGTAGACGGGAGTAGACGGGCAGTAGACGGGCAGTAGACGGACAGTAGACGGGCAGTAGACGGGCAGTAGACGGGAGTAGACGGGCAGTAGACGGGCAGTAGACGGGTAGTAGACGGCAGTAGACGGACAGTAGACGAGAAGTAGACGGGCAGTAGATGGGCAGTAGACGGGAGTAGACGGGCAGTAGACGGGGGTGGACGAGCAGTAGACGGGAGTGGACGGGCAGTAGACCGGCTGTAGACGGGCAGCAGACGAGCAGTAGACGGGAGTAGACGGGCAGCAGACGGGAGTAGACGGGCAGTAGACTGGAGTAGACGGGAGTAGACGGGCAGTAGACGGGAGTAGACGGGCAGTAGACGGGCAGTAGACGGGCAGTAGACGGGAGTAGATGGGCAGTAGACGAGCAGTAGACGGGCAGTAGACGGGTAGTTGACGGGAGTAGACGGACAGTAGACGAGAAGTAGACGGGCATTAGACGGGCGGCAGTAGACGGGCAGTAGACGGGAGTAGACGGGCAGTAGACGGGAGTAGATGGGTAGTAGACGAGCAGTAGACGGGCAGTAGACGGGTAGTAGACGGGAGAAAACGGACAGTAGACGAGCAGTAGACGGGCGGCAGTAGACGAGCAGTAGACGGGCATTAGACGGGAGTAGACGGGCAGTAGACGGACAGTAGACGGCAGTAGACGGACATTAGATGGGAGTAGACGGGCAGTAGATGGGAGTAGACGGGCAGTAGACGGGCAGTAGACGGGCAGTAGACGGGCACTAGACGGGAGCAGACGGGAGTAGACGGGAGTAGACGGGCAGTAGACGGACAGTTGACGGGGGTAGACGGGCAGTAGACGGGAGTAGACGGGAGTAGACAGACAGTAGACGGACAGTTGACGGGAGTAGACGGGCAGTAGACGAGCAGTAGACGGGCAGTAGACGGGAGTAGAAGAGCAGTAGACGGGCAGTAGACTGACAGTAGACGGGAGTGGACGAGCAGTAGACGGGCAGTAGACGGGCAGTAGACGGGAGTGGACGAGCAGTAGACGGGCAGTAGACGGGCAGTAGACGGGCAGTAGACGGGCAGTAGACGGGCAGTAGACGAGCAGTAGACGAGAGTGGACGAGCAGCAGACGAGCAGTAGACGGGCAGTAGACGGGAGTAGACGGACAGTAGACGGGAGTGGACGGGCAGTAGACGGGAGTGGACGAGCAGTAGACGGAGTGGACGTGCAGCAGACGAGCAGTAAACGGGCAGTAGACGGGAGTAGACGGACAGTAGACGGGAGTAGACGGGCAGTAGACGGGCAGTAGACGGGCAGTAGACGGGCAGTAGACGGGCAGTAGACGGGCAGTAGATGAGCAGTAGACGGGAGTGGACGAGCAGCAGACGAGCAGTAGACGGGCAGTAGACGGGAGTAGACGGACAGTAGACGGGAGTGGACGGGCAGTAGACGGGAGTGGACGAGCAGTAGACGGGAGTGGACGTGCAGCAGAATTGCAGTAGACGGGCAGTAGACGGGAGTAGACGGACAGCAGACGGGAGTAGACGAGCAGTAGACGGGCAGTAGACGGGAGTAGATGAGTAGTAGACGGGTGTAGACGAGCAGTAGACTGGAGTGGACGAGCAGCAGACGGGCAGTAGACGGGCAGTAGACGGGAGTAGACGGGCAGTAGACGGGAGTAGACGGGCAGTAGACGGGAGTGGACGAGCAGTAGACGGGAGTGGACGAGCAGCAGACGAGCAGTAGACGGGCAGTAGACGGGAGTAGACGGGAGTAGACGGGAGTAGACGGGAGTAGACGGGAGTAGACGGGCAGTAGACGGGAGTGGACGAGCAGTAGACGGGAGTGGACGTGCAGCAGACGAGCAGTAGACGGGCAGTAGACGGGAGTAGACGGGCAGTAGACGGGAGTGGACGAGCAGTAGACGGGAGTAGACGTGCAGCAGACGAGCAGTAGACGGGCAGTAGACGGGAGTAGACGGACAGTAGACGGGAATAGACGGGCAGTAGACGGGAGTAGACAAGCAGTAGACGGGAGTGGACGAGCAGCAGACGAGCAGTAGACGGGTAGTAGACGGGAATAGACGGGCAATAGACGGGCAGTAGACGGGCAGTAGACGGGCAGTAGACGGGCAGTAGACGGGCAGTAGACGGGCAGTAGACGGGAGTAGACGGGCAGTAGACGGGAGTAGATGGGCAGTAGACGAGCAGTAGACGGGCAGTAGACGGGCAGTAGACGGGAGTAGACGGACAGTAGACGGGCAGTTGACGGGCAGTAGACGGGCATTAGACGGGAGACGGGCAATAGACGGGCAGTAGACGGGGTAGACGGGATTAGACGGGCAGTGGACAGGCAGTAGACGGGAGTAGACGGGCAGTAGATGGGAGTAGACGAGCAGTAGACGGGAGTAGACGAGCAGTAGACGGGAGTAGACGGGCAGTAGACGGGAGTAGACGGACAGTAGACGGACAGTAGACGGGAATAGACGGGCAGTAGACGAGCAGTAGATGGGCAGTAGACGGAGTAGACGGGCAGTAGGCGGGAGTAGACGAGCGGTAGACGGGCAGTAGGCGGGAGTAGACGAGCAGTAGACGGGCAGTAGACGGGCAATAGACGGGAGTAGACGGACAGTAGACGGGAGTAGACGAGCAGTAGACGGGCAGTAGACGGGAGTAGACGGGCAGTAGACGGGCAGCAGACGAGCAGTAGACGGGAGTAGACGGGCAGCAGACGGGAGTAGACGGGCAGTAGACGGGATTAGACGGGAGTAGACGGGCAGTAGACGGGCAGTAGACGGGCAGTAGACGGGCAGTAGACGGGCAGTAGACGGGAGTAGACGGGCAGTAGACGGGAGTAGATGGGCAGTAGACGAGCAGTAGACGGGCAGTAGACGGGTAGTAGACGGCAGTAGACGGACAGTAGACGAGAAGTAGACGGGCAGTAGATGGGCGGCAGTAGACGGGCAGTAGACGGGCATTAGACGGGAGTAGACGGGCAGTAGACGGACATTAGACGGGAGTAGACGGGCAGTAGACGGACATTAGACGGGAGTAGACGGGCAGTAGACGGGAGTAGACGGGCAGTAGACGGGCAGTAGACGGGCAGTAGACGGGCACTTGACGGGAGTAGACGGGAGTAGACGGGCATTAGACGGGAGTAGATGGGAGTAGACGGGCAGTAGACGGGCAGTAGACGGGCAGTAGACGGGCAGTAGACGGGCAGTAGACGGGCAGTAGACGGGCAGTAGACGGGCAGTAGACGGGAGTAGATGGGCAGTAGACGAGCAGTAGACGGGCAGTAGACGGGTGGCAGTAGACGGGCAGTAGACGGGCAGTAGACGGGCGGCAATAGACGGGCAGTAGACGGGCAGTAGACGGGAGTAGACGGGCAGTAGACGGGCAGTAGACGGGCAGTAAACGGGCAGTAGACGGGAGTAGACGGGAGTAGACGGGCATTAGACGGCAGTAGACGGGCAGTAGACGGACAGTAGACGGGAGTAGACGGGCAGTAGACGAGCAGTAGACGGGCAGTAGACGGGCATTAGACGGGAGTAGACGGACAGTAGACGGACAGTAGACGTGAGTAGACGGGCAGTAGACGGGAGTAGACGGGAGTAGACGGGCAGTAGACGGACAGTAGACGGGAGTAGACGTGCAGTAGACGAGCAGTAGACGGGCAGTAGACGGACAGTAGACGGGAGTAGACGCAGTAGACGGGCAGTAGACGGACAGTAGACGGGAGTAGACGGGCAGTAGACGAGCAGTAGACGTGCAGTAGATGGACAGTAGACGGGAGTAGACGGGCAGTAGACGGGAGTAGACGGGCAGTAGACGGGCAGTAGACGGGCAGTAGACGGGCAGTAGACGGGAGTAGACGGGCAGTAGACGGGAGTAGATGGGCAGTAGACGAGCAGTAGACGGGCAGTAGACGGGTAGTAGACGGCAGTAGACGGACAGTAGACGAGAAGTAGACGGGCAGTAGATGGGCGGCAGTAGACGGGCAGTAGACGGGCATTAGACGGGAGTAGACGGGCAGTAGACGGACATTAGACGGGAGTAGACGGGCAGTAGACGGACATTAGACGGGAGTAGACGGGCAGTAGACGGGAGTAGACGGGCAGTAGACGGGCAGTAGACGGGCAGTAGACGGGCACTTGACGGGAGTAGACGGGAGTAGACGGGCATTAGACGGGAGTAGATGGGAGTAGACGGGCAGTAGACGGGCAGTAGACGGGCAGTAGACGGGCAGTAGACGGGCAGTAGACGGGCAGTAGACGGGCAGTAGACGGGCAGTAGACGGGCAGTAGACGGGAGTAGATGGGCAGTAGACGAGCAGTAGACGGGCAGTAGACGGTTGGCAGTAGACGGGCAGTAGACGGGCAGTAGACGGGCGGCAATAGACGGGCAGTAGACGGGCAGTAGACGGGAGTAGACGGGCAGTAGACGGGCAGTAGACGGGCAGTAAACGGGCAGTAGACGGGAGTAGACGGGAGTAGACGGGCATTAGACGGCAGTAGACGGGCAGTAGACGGACAGTAGACGGGAGTAGACGGGCAGTAGACGAGCAGTAGACGGGCAGTAGACGGGCATTAGACGGGAGTAGACGGACAGTAGACGGACAGTAGACGTGAGTAGACGGGCAGTAGACGGGAGTAGACGGGAGTAGACGGGCAGTAGACGGACAGTAGACGGGAGTAGACGTGCAGTAGACGAGCAGTAGACGGGCAGTAGACGGACAGTAGACGGGAGTAGACGCAGTAGACGGGCAGTAGACGGACAGTATACGGGAGTAGACGGGCAGTAGACGAGCAGTAGACGTGCAGTAGATGGACAGTAGACGGGAGTAGACGGGCAGTAGACGGGAGTAGACGGGCAGTAGACGGGAGTAGACGAGCAGTAGACGGGCAGTGGACGGGAAGTAGACGGGCAGTAGACGGGCAGTATATGGGAGTAGACGGGCAGTAGACGGGCAGTAGACGGACAGTAAACGGGCAGTAGACGGGCAGTAGACGGGAGTAGACAGGAGTAGACGAGAAGTAGACGGGCAGTAGATGGGCAGTAGACGGGAGTAGACGGGCAGTAGACGGGGGTGGACGAGCAGTAGACGGGAGTGGACGGGCAGTAGACGGGCTGTAGACGGGCAGCAGACGAGCAGTAGACGGGAGTAGACGGGCAGCAGACGTGAGTAGACGGGCAGTAGACTGGAGTAGACGGGAGTAGACGGGCAGTAGACGGGAGTAGACGGGCAGTAGACGGGCAGTAGACGGGCAGTAGACGGGAGTAGATGGGCAGTAGACGAGCAGTAGACGGGCAGTAGACGGGTAGTTGACGGGAGTAGACGGACAGTAGACGGGAGTAGATGGGTAGTAGACGAGCAGTAGACGGGCAGTAGACGGGTAGTAGACGGGAGTAAACGGACAGTAGATGAGCAGTAGACGGGCGGCAGTAGACGAGCAGTAGACGGGCATTAGACGGGAGTAGACGGGCAGTAGACGGACAGTAGACGGCAGTAGACGGACATTAGACGGGAGTAGACGGGCAGTAGATGGGAGTAGACGGGCAGTAGACGGGCAGTAGACGGGCAGTAGTCGGGCACTAGACGGGAGTAGACGGGAGTAGACGGGCATTAGACGGGAGTAGACGGGCATTAGACGGACAGTTGACGGGATTAGACGGGCAGTAGACGGGAGTAGACGGGAGTAGACGGACAGTAGACGGGAGTTGACGGGCAGTAGACGGGAGTGGACGAGCAGTAGACGGGAGTGGACGTGCAGCAGAATTGCAGTAGACGGGCAGTAGACGGGAGTAGACGGACAGCAGACGGGAGTAGACGAGCAGTAGACGGGCAGTAGACGGGTGTAGATGAGTAGTAGACGGGTGTAGACGAGCAGTAGACTGGAGTGGACGAGCAGCAGACGAGCAGTAGACGGGCAGTAGACGGGAGTAGACGGGCAGTAGACGGGAGTAGACGGGCAGTAGACGGGAGTGGACGAGCAGTAGACGGGAGTGGACGGGCAGCAGACGAGCAGTAGACGGGCAGTAGACGGGAGTAGACCGGAGTAGACGGGAGTAGACGGGAGTAGACGGGCAGTAGACGGGAGTGGACGAGCAGTAGACGGGTGTGGACGTGCAGCAGACGAGCAGTAGACGGGCAGTAGACGGGAGTAGACAAGCTGTAGACGGGAGTGGACGAGCAGCAGACGAGCAGTAGACGGGCAGTAGACGGGAATAGACGGGCAATAGACGGGCAGTAGACGGGCAGTAGACGGGCAGTAGACGGGCAGTAGACGGGCAGTAGACGGGCAGTAGACGGGCAGTAGACGGGCAGTAGACGGGCAGTAGACGGGAGTAGACGGGCAGTAGACGGGAGTAGATGGGCAGTAGACGAGCAGTAGACGGGCAGTAGACGGGTAGTTGACGGGAGTAGACGGACAGTAGACGAGAAGTAGACGGGCATTAGACGGGCGGCAATAGACGGGCAGTAGACGGGAGTAGACGGGCAGTAGACGGGAGTAGATGGGTAGTAGACGAGCAGTAGACGGGCAGTAGACGGGTAGTAGACGGGAGTAAACGGACAGTAGACGAGCAGTAGACGGGCGGCAGTAGACGAGCAGTAGACGGGCATTAGACGGGAGTAGACGGGCAGTAGACGGACAGTAGACGGCAGTAGACGGACATTAGACGGGAGTAGACGGGCAGTAGATGGGAGTAGACGGGCAGTAGACGGGCAGTAGACGGGCAGTAGTCGGGCACTAGACGGGAGTAGACGGGAGTAGACGGGCATTAGACGGGAGTAGACGGGCATTAGACGGACAGTTGACGGGAGTAGACGGGCAGTAGACGGGAGTAGACGGGAGTAGACAGACAGTAGACGGACAGTTGACGGGAGTAGACGGGCAGTAGACGAGCAGTAGACGGGCAGTAGACGGGAGTAGACGAGCAGTAGACGGGCAGTAGACTGACAGTAGACGGGAGTGGACGAGCAGTAGACGGGCAGTAGACGGGCAGTAGACGGGAGTGGACGAGCAGTAGACGGGCAGTAGACGGGCAGTAGACGGGCAGTAGACGGGCAGTAGACGGGCAGTAGACGAGCAGTAGACGGGAGTGGACGAGCAGCAGACGAGCAGTAGACGGGCAGTAGACGGGAGTAGACGGACAGTAGACGGGAGTGGACGGGCAGTAGACGGGAGTGGACGAGCAGTAGACGGGAGTGGACGTGCAGCAGACGAGCAGTAAACGGGCAGTAGACGGGAGTAGACGGACAGTAGACGGGAGTAGACGGGCAGTAGACGGGCAGTAGACGGGCAGTAGACGGGCAGTAGACGGGCAGTAGACGGGCAGTAGATGAGCAGTAGACGGGAGTGGACGAGCAGCAGACGAGCAGTAGACGGGCAGTAGACGGGAGTAGACGGACAGTAGACGGGAGTGGACGGGCAGTAGACGGGAGTGGACGAGCAGTAGACGGGAGTTGACGTGCAGCAGAATTGCAGTAGACGGGCAGTAGACGGGAGTAGACGGACAGCAGACGGGAGTAGACGAGCAGTAGACGGGCAGTAGACGGGTGTAGATGAGTAGTAGACGGGTGTAGACGAGCAGTAGACTGGAGTGGACGAGCAGCAGACGAGCAGTAGACGGGCAGTAGACGGGAGTAGACGGGCAGTAGACGGGAGTAGACGGGCAGTAGACGGGAGTGGACGAGCAGTAGACGGGAGTGGACGAGCAGCAGACGAGCAGTAGACGGGCAGTAGACGGGAGTAGACGGGAGTAGACGGGAGTAGACGGGAGTAGACGGGCAGTAGACGGGAGTGGACGAGCAGTAGACGGGAGTGGACGTGCAGCAGACGAGCAGTAGGCGGGCAGTAGACGGGAGTAGACAAGCACTAGACGGGAGTGGACGAGCAGCAGACGAGCAGTAGACGGGCAGTAGACGGGAATAGACGGGAGTAGTAGGTATTAGCTTTTCAATCCTCACTTTTATCACCATCCGGTTGCGGCTGCGCGCGCAGCCGGATGTACATAGCGCCATCTAGCGATTGATGCACGCCACACGCGTGCAACCCCCTAGCGATTGACGCACGCTCTGCACGCGTGCAGCACGCGTACAGCCTCCTAGTGACCGATGCACGCGTGCAGCACGCGTATCATCGTATCCCACACTACCCTATAATTATGTAACAATTAATGCGACACTACCCTATATTCGAGTCGGTGTTATAATCGGCGTTGACGTAACTTGATATCCGACGGACTATGAACGGAGCCGTTTATCGGCAGGCAGCCGCGTAGGCCGAAATATGGGTTGTAGCGACTGTTAAACGAACTGCGTTCTGTTGCATTGACCTATATGGGATTTAGCGGTTGAAATTGAATGGAGACTCATTTCAACATGGACTGAAGTGCGTTATTACGGCGTGTGTGTGTGTTGTAAACTCGATACCTATTCGAAACAGCTGCATTCATATGGGATTTAGCTATTGTTAAACGTGTGGAAATTGACGACACGAAGGTAATGTTATTTTTTTTAATTCACAGCGTGCATGTTGTAACTCGATACCTAACCAAAAACAGCTGCGTTCTGTTGTAGATTGAAGTGACTGATTTAACGTGGATTTGGAGTCGACGGCCGGTCGAAAGCGGTTGGGTGAATTTACAAGTGATTGGACTTTGTGTTGTATTAGGAAGGATTGTGTAATAAATATATATATATATAATGAACTGTTTTGTGAGTGTGATGTATTAGGAAGGATCGTGTAATATTATTGAGAACGTACGTAAAAAACAACAGACCTGTATTAATAGCACAAAGCAAAATTTAATAGCAGAAAGATACACATGATTAATGACACAAAGCAAAATTTAACAACAGAAAGATACACACGATTAAAAAAAAAGCGAATTGACATTAAAGCAAAAGTTGAAAGTTCATGATTAACGACACAAAGCAAAATTTAATAGCAGAAAGATACACATGATTAAAAGCGAATTGACATTAAAGCAAAAAGTTGAAAGTTCAGCGTGGCGCAAAGCGAATGCAAAGTGGCTCGCCGCGACGACCTCGACGACGCCGCATTTGCAAGGGCGGTCGCTGAATTGGAGCCGGGGCGGCGGCGACAGCGCCGTCGTCGTCGTTGTCGTCGTCGTCGGTCACCCAACCCTCTTGTTCCAGAGCATTCGACTCGCACTCGCTCGTCCAATCCTCTTCCACCAACACTTTTTTGCAGCATTCCTCATTTTTGTATGCGAACTTCGATGCGAGCTCTCTCATAACGGGTGGCCAGAGTGATCGAGCGCGCCTGAGTTGGGTGATCTCACACAACGCGGATGATTGTAATCGTATCTGCCGTGTTCGCTTCAGCTCCCATTTTACCATCATTTCTTTGACTTGCTTCTCGACGGCGCGTTCGAGACTTACTTTCTTCAACTCACCCATCACATCACACCATCGATGACAGTGAGCGCTGCAAGAAAATGAGATATAGTCGAATAAATCAACACATCATTATAGACTAAAAATAAACTTACCGAAGACAGAACTCTTCAACTCCTCTCTTAAAGTTTTGCAACGACAAAGTATTGAATACAAGAAAACAACATATCATTATAGACTAGAAATAAACTCACCGAAGATCGGTCTGTGTATCGAATTTTTCTCGAGTCGCAAGACGCACGATCTTTACAGTCACAAAGTAACATTTTATGTATTGATACGTTGCAACGAATACCTCCTCTCTTAAAGTTTTGCAACGACAAAGTATTGAAGATAAGAAAACAACATATCATTATAGATTAGAAATAAACTCACCGAAGATCGATCTCTATATTGACTCTTTCTCGCAGTATACGACACAAGATCTTCGCATCCATATATTGATAAACCACTGCCATAACACCGATGATTGCTGCAACAGTTCGCGGAATTAAAATGTATGACGATGACGGTATGTTGACGATGATGACGACAACACGACGGGAGTGGTATATATAGGGGAAATATTGTTGACGAGAATGCGACGGGAGTTCTATCTATAGACCTGACAGATAAGACCGTCTGGCGAACGGACAAAAAATCGAGGTGACAGCACTCGTTTATGTAATGCAGTGAATGCGTGTTTTAACACGGGAGAGAGACAATTGACGGAATGGGTGAGAAGTACAGAGGGTTTTTGGGGTGCTTTAACCTACGACAATCGAAGGGGTCAGAATACGCTCGGGGAGTTACTTATGCAACTAAGAAAGTTCACTCGAATTCACCAGCAGGTAAAAAATGGGTCTGATGTAACGCGGATGTGAGATTGCAACCAGGCATCGGGAAAACATCACGTGACTTGCAACCCGATTCCCACATCACGCGCTGTTTTGCAATAGCAAAAACACCAGAACCAGTCCGAACTCGTTTGTGCCTGTGAAAGCATCACGCGTTGCGTCGCAATAGCGTTGTCAACAGCTGGTAAGGGCCTATATAAACACAGCAGCAACGCTAGCCCAGTTATCACAATTGTTTTCAAGCGATTCTACTCGACTTCAAAGATGACTGCTTCAAATCCGATCTGCGTCGACATGACTTTGACGAAGTTACAAGACGAGGTAAGCGGTGGTCGGTATGTGTTTGCGCAACCTTTAACAGTAGTGGCCCTCGGCGTTCAAAATAAATACGTGTTTTACAGGGCTTGCACTAAATGTCCCAAACGTCTCACCAACCACGTCTGCGCAGTGCACGGCTACCAGCATGAGCACGTGAACAGATTCGTTCTGCGCATGCTGCTAACAGACAGTACCGGGCGCGAATGCTGGTGTAGTTGTTTTGACACGAATGCTGTCAAAATTCTAGGTTTCACAGCAAACGATTACGAGCTGATGGACACAGACGAACAACGCTACGAGTCGATGTCGACACTGCGAGGCAGTCAGGTCGCGGTTGTGATCAGGAAGCGCGTGACCGGAGAGTACGTAAACTACATTGCGGAGGAGATTAATATCATAAATATGTAACTTTGTTGACAGAACGAAGCTGCAACCACCGTCGTCGATGCGCCCGCCGTCACCGCCGCTGCTACCACCGCTGTCGACGGAAACAAAAAGGTGAGAAAGTGGTTAGAGGATAATAGCTGCAACGATTTATTCTCTTCTTCTTCTTCTAAGACAGAGGAGGAGGAGGGGGACAGATCCGTTGTAGTAAGCAGCGGTGGCAGTAGCGACAGCGACGACGACGACAGCAATAGCTGTATGGAAATGGTGCGTCGAATAGATGGAATAGCCAATCGCGCTGAAAGTATGTATAACGAACAACAATTTAACCAAGCTGTAGAGAAAGCTGCTGCGGAATACGCATGCTCTGAGATGGCTCGTATAGCGAATTTAGATTCAGAGAGCGATATGCCTTCAGACAGCATGATCTTGCATGTCGTGAGTTGGACGGGTATAGAAGTAATGTCAACGTGTAATAGTATACAGTGGCGACACCGAGTGAAAGATAAGGTGAGAGAGCTTTTAATTGAACAATACGGTTCATATATGTACTAATCTTTTTTCTGTTCACTAGAGTGGTTTGCAGCGCATCAGAGACGCATACAAGAAGACGGCGCGTATCAAAGACGCGTACGACGTGTACAAGAAGAAGAAGGCATCGTCGAGCGACGACGACGACGAAGCCGTCTTTGCAACACCGAGTTGGATAACACCGAGAGCAAAGAGATCAGCGATGATACCGGTCGATGAATTGAGACGAATGCAGGCTGGTTTGCAACGCGTCAGGGAGGAGGTGGCGAGAGAGGCGACGACAGACGATGAGATGGAGGCCTTCATGAATCCAACGATCACTACCCAACCGGGAGCTAAAAACCCGATCGATGACGTGAGTCCTATAGAGAGATCGACGACTTCATCGCCTTCATCGCCACAGCCGGAGGGATGTCCTCTAACGTCACCGGAAGACGATTCAACGGATGACGAGATGCCGGTATTGTTCATTCTACCAGACACCACCGTTATTGTGTCACCGCTCGATACCCCGGCTGTGTTTAAGCCACGTACGCCAAACGACGACATGACGCAGGATGTCTGCGATGTCATCCTCGAAGAGGTGATAGGTCGTAAGATCACGCTCGAACATCAAAACAGTCGTTTGTCACTCGAGAGGACAACTCACAACGTGTGCCAGGACGTAGCCGTCACTATAACATCGACGGATTGGCAGAAGGGAGTTCTCCGACACCTTCAGTTGGACTTGAAATGAACATTGAACATTATAACCGTTGTAGAAACGAACATTATAACCGTTGTAGAAACGAACATTATAACCGTTGTAGAAACATAACCGCTGTAGAAACGAACTTTGTAGAAACGAACATTATAACCGTTGTAGAAGCGAACATTATAACCGTTGTAGAAACGAACATTATAACCGTTGTAGAAACGAACATTATAACCGTTGTAGAAACGAACATTATAACTGTTGTAGAAACGTACTTTGTAGAAACGAACATTGAATATAACCGTTTCTGTAGAAATGAAAATTCGTGAATATATTGTTTTTTTTTTTGTTATGTTGATATATATATACATCTCTGCGAAAAAGACTTATAATCATCAACATTACCTAACCTCTGTCGTGGTTAACAACCCACAAGTTATTCATACACTAGCCACTGCCGTATCGATAACAGATCGTAAGCTAGGGGTCACTGTCGAGATCATAAAGATCCATAAACCCAGCATCATCATCATTATCATCATCTATAAGTCGAATCGTATATGTGTATGACATTATTACAACATAATAAAAAAATGAAACAAAATATGATGCGTTGTAGAAATTCTTCGTAGATTCTTTATCATCCCTCGTAAAGAATTATATATATAGCGTGAGCTGTCAGCCCTCTTTATCGTAAAGAAACCTCCGAAGGAATTTTGTTTAACGAAAGGAACTCGCAGTTCGTTCGATATCGCCTTCTTGTGAGTCGCCTCCTCAATAAATGACTGTATTAAACCGTTTCCGTTTCACGAAAGTGCAATATTCGCCTTAACTCACTGCGAAATGTACCGCTTGTTTTTCCCATACCCGCTTTGTGTTGATGTAGCATTCACGTTTGAGGTCGCCACCGTACGGTGTTGGTGTCGTTTACATAACGAATATCCATCCATCCATCAGGCGTCGCCACCGTACGGTCTTGATATCGTTTGTTCGTTCGTTTGAGGTCGCCACCGTACGGTGTTGGTGTCGTTTACATAACGAATATCCATCCATCCATCAGACGTCGCCACCGTACGGTCTTGATATCGTTTGTTCGTCCGTTTGAGATCGCCACCGTACGGTCTTGGTGTCGTTTGCATAACGAACGCTCTCTCGAATATTTAATAAATAACGAACGGTTCTGAACCGTATATATGTTATAACGAGAGTCAATGTCTGTCAGTTGTAGACACGTCGTTGGCATCATGAAACGTCATCTATGTCGTCACTGTGGACTCGCTCTCGAATCGTATGCTGCTCTACGAAGCCACTTAGAGAGTCACCCGTCTGAGAACGAACATTCTTATTCGATAGCGCCCTCTGGTGTTCGTTTAGAAGACCCCTCTCGTGCAAAGAAAACAAAATTCTCGTGTAAATGCGAAGCGACGTTTGAAAGATGGAACGATCTGCGACATCACGTAAGAACAACATGTCGTCTTAAAAAAAAAAGAAAGACCAAGACATACACGTGTGACGAATGCGGAAAGAATTTTGTCAGACGTGACTATTTGAGCAAACACGTGTGCGCGCCAACACAACCATCACCACCATCACCACCACCACTACCATCTCATCACCCGCTAGTCACCGACGAAGACCCCGTTGATCCACCCGAGCGTCTTCCCTTCCCAGACGCTCTGTCGACGAACTTGTTAGACGTCGTTCGGGAGCACTGGTCTTCCATAAGAACATGCGTGGCGAGAGGTCCTCTCCAGAGTAGGTACAATTACAGATTAACGACGCTAGACACGACCGTTCTAGAAGCACCGTTGAGGAACGTGTTCCAGGAACAGACCACCGCCTTCAAGATTAACCTCAGTTACGCATTCGTGTTGAGGAACAAGAACACGGATCGATACAGGTATTATCACGCGTCTTGTAACTGTTGCGGACGGTACCTGGATGAACCCAGTCTCATAGCCAACAGCAAGGACTTTGACGAGTTTCTGGAACGAATCCGAGAAGCCGACGTCTTGCAATGGGCTATCAATCAAAGACCTGATTCCGCGTGGGTGTGCGAGCTCGTGACAAACGCCACTTTTTTTGTCAATCGCATCATCGATCATCCGATAGGATGCGTGGGAATGATACCCCTTCCGGTCTACATTAAGAAGAACAAAGCAGTCGTCGGATTGGAAGCGGATCCCATCCACGGCAGACGGTACGGAGATAACCTGTGTCTCTTTCGATGTCTGGCCCTACAACAAGGATGCGACGTACGTCGGTTGAAGCCAGCTGTGAAGACGCTGTACGAGACGTATGCTCAAGACGGTGTACCCATGGAGAAATTTGCCGGAGTTTCGATGAAAGACCTCTATCGTGTCGAGACCGCGTTCCAGACGAACGTGTGCGTGTACAGTCTCGTAAAACCGAACGAGAACGACGACGATGAACGACCAACCGCCGAACTCATCCGTCGATCGATCTGTAAATACCCTACCACGCTCTACCTCAACCTTCACGAGACGCATTTCTCCTTCATCAGCGATGTACGCATGTACTGTCACTCGTACAGATGTCGAACGTGCAACTCGTTGTGGAAACGCACATGGAACCTACGCATACACGAGAGTACGTGTACGGGTTCTGTACGTCGAGTCTTTCCAGGAGGCGTGTACCATTCCACGCCGTCGATATTCGAACGACTGGACGACGAGAACATCCGAGTGAACGAGTCGTTGCGGTACTACCCGTACAGAGCCACTTTTGATTTTGAATGTTGGTTCGACACCGAACACCTTCCCTCCGACAGCGAGGTTCGATGGATCGCGCGTCACGTTCCACTGAGCGTCAGCGTGGCCTCAAACGTACCGGGACACGAACGAGTGACATGTCTCGTCACGAACGGAGACTCCAACAAGTTGATGATCGACATGATGGCCATTCTGATGACGATGAGCAACGCCGCGTACGACTGCATCAAAGACTCGTACGAGAACGTGATGGACCAACTCGCGAACAAATTGACGCAATGGGATGAACAAGAGGAGACTACGAGGGCGGCCAACGACAAGAAAAGTCGACGTCGACGTACAAAAAATCCGTACAAAAAGCTGATGTGGCAACTGTATGGATGGATGCGTCAGTTACCCGTCATCGGGTTCAATTCGGGTCAGTACGATCTCAATGTCGTCAAACAGTTCCTCGTGCCCTACTTCCTAGCCGTTGCAAAGACAGAGGAGAGAGAAGAGAGACGACAAGAAGAAGAAGAAGAAGAAGAAGAAGAAGAGAGCGGATCTTTTTTCGTCATCAAACGCAACAACGCTTTCATGTGTCTTTCGACGGATCTGTTGAAATTCCTAGACATGACCAACTACCTAGCTCCCGGGTTCAGTTACGCCAAGTATCTGAAAGCGTACGGATGCGAGGTGACGAAAGGTCATTTCCCGTACGAGTACATGGATCGGTTGGAGAAGCTCGACGATACCGTTCTACCTCCGAAAGAGGCCTTCTTCAGTCGACTGAAGAACGAAGGTATTTCCGACGAGGACTACGTCAGTTGTCAGGAGGCGTGGCGCGACAACGACATGTCGACGTTGCGCGACTTTCTCGTCTGGTATAACAACAGGGACGTGGTTCCCTTTCTGCAGGCCGTCGACCGACAGTTTGACTTCTATCAGCAGCGTGGAATAGACATGTTCAAGCAAGGCATCAGTGTACCGGGTCTGACCTTGCTGTACCTGTTCAACGACCTTCCCGAGAAGACCTACTTTACCATCTTCAACGAGAAACACAAAGATCTGCACGATCTCGTCAAAGACAACATTTGCGGTGGTCCTTCGATCATATTTCACCGCTATCACGAGAAAGGGGTCACCACGCTACGTCAGAACGAGCACGGAGAGGCGTCTCATCCGTGTCGATCGATCGTCGGATACGACGCGAACGCGCTGTACCTATGGTCGCTCATGCAAGACATGCCCATGGGATGGTACACGCGACGACGCTTTGAGAACGACTTCCGACCCGAATCGGCTCAGCTGTACGGACAGATGGCTTCGGAATGGCTGACGTGGGAATCCGAACGTACGGGACTTTCCATACGACATCAGACCAACGGACGAGAGAAACGGATAGGTAAACATCGAGTGGATGGCTGGTGCAGCGAGACGAAGACGGCTTATCAGTTCCAAGGGTGCTTTTTCCACGGTTGCTCGTGCAATCGAGTGGAGGTCAATTCCATCAACGGGAAAACCATGACCGAACTGCTCGTCGAGACCCGAAAGACCACCGCCTACCTACGTCACTTCGTCAAGGTTGTCGAACTGTGGGAATGCGAGTGGAAAAAGATGAGACGAGATCCTCACGTAAAACGGTGTCTAGACACCGCGTTTCCACGACGACGTCGACGCGTTCAGTGGACGATGACTCAACAACAGATCCTGAGCGACGTGCGTGACGGAACCGTGTTCGGTATGATCGAGTGCGACATTTGCGTACCTGAAGAACTGCGCGATCACTTTGCCGAGATGCAGCCCGTGTTCAAGAACATCAGTCTGGTACGCGAGGATCTCGGTTCGTTCATGCGTCGATATGCCGAAGAGCACAACATCATGACGACTCCGAGACGCATGCTCGTGGGCAGTTATTACGGCGATAAGATACTGCTCGCCACGCCTCTGTTGCGATGGTATCTGGACCACGGACTCGAGGTGTTACACGTCTATCAGGTCGTCGAATACGATCCGATTCCATGCTTCCGTCGATTCGGCGATGCCGTGTCCGAGGCCAGACGCGCGGGAGACGTTCACAGCGACAAGGCCATCATCGCGGACACCATGAAGTTGCTGGGAAACTCGGGCTATGGAAAAACCATCACCAATGTGGACCGACATCGTGACGTCAACTACTACACGGAGAAGGCGGCGTCGCGCCTGGTCAACAATCGGCGATTCCGACAACTCGACGTCGTCGTCGACGACGCGTACGAGATAGAGATGAGCAAGAGAACAGTGACGTATGCCTTGCCTATACACGTGGGATTCTTCGTTCTGCAGTACGCCAAGATGCGCATGCTGCAGTTCTATTACGACTTCATCGACAGATACGTGGAACGTCCTCTGTTCCAATACTGCGAGATGGATACGGATAGTGCCTATTTGGCCTTGGCCGCCGAGTCAGTCGATGCCCTCGTGACCCCTGCACTACGAGAACATTATTTTCGGCATCGATCCGAATGGTTCCCGTCGGAATGTTGCGACGCTCATCGGGACGAGTACGTGCGCTGTCGACTCGCCGACAGACAGTGGATCGGAGGCGAAGAGTGCTGCAAGATGCGACGAGCGTTCGACAAGAGAACTCCGGGACTGTTCAAGGTGGAATGGTCGGGCGACGGGTTCGTGGGTTTGTGCAGCAAGACGTACTATTGTTTCGGATCCACCGACAAGTACAGCACCAAAGGTCTGAGCAAACGACACAACACCATCGACAAGGAGACGTTCCTGGAAGTGCTCACCAGTCGTCGGAGCGGAAGCGGAAAGAACCGCGGGTTTCGGGTGTATAAATCGGCCGTGATGACGTACGTGCAGGAACGAGCGGCTCTCACCTACTTCTACGCCAAACGCGTGGTGCACGAGGACGGTCTGAGCACGGGTCCAACGGATGTGTAGATAAGACGACGCGATTCGACGGTCTGTCATAACGGACCATGGACGCGCGATGGAAACACCCCTTCACGTGCATCATCGCAGGACCGACGGGATGTGGCAAGAGTACTTTCGTGACGCGTATGTTGCGTCACGCCGCTGCGATGATCGATCCGCCACCCGAACGAATAACGTGGTGTTACGGAGAATGGCAAGAGGCTTACGCAACGATGGACTTGAGTCACGTGCGATTCGAGGAAGGGTTACCGACGGCGGCCATGTTCGATTCGACAACTAGAAACCTCATCGTCATAGACGATCTCATGGCGGAAACGGACGAACGGGTCACGACCTTGTTCACTAAAAAAAGCCACCACAGGAACACGTCCGTGCTGTATCTCGTGCAGAACCTATTCCCTAAAAACAAAGAGAGTCGCACCATCAGTCTGAATTCGCAGTACATGGTGGTGTTCAAGAATCCACGTGACGCATCGCAGATGACGACCTTGGCTCGACAGATGTATCCGGGACGCGGTAAGTTCGTGCAAGAGGCGTTTAAAGACGCCACGGCGATACCGTACGGGTATCTATTGGTCGATCTCAAACAGGACACGCCCGAGGACATGCGTCTGCGCACGGCCATCTTTCCAGACGACGACGTGCAGTACGTGTACTTACCGAAGGTATAAAACGGTCGAGTGTGTGGATAGTCTCTTCATTCGCACCATGTCTGCGCTCGTGAAGAGACACATTTTGTGTATCCAGGCTCTGGCCAGAGTCAAGAACAACAACATAAAAAAGGCCATCATCGCCAACGCAGACGCCAAGTTGCTGTGTGCACTAGCCGAGTGTGCTTACAACATACTAACGAAGAACATTCCATTGACCGCTTTACAGAGGCGTCGATTGGGTAAATACAGGACGAAGTTACGCGAGTTGGCTCGAAGAAACACGACCGCAGCCCGGAGAAAACGCCTCTTGTTACCCCAGATCGGCGAGGGTCAGAGCGGAGGTTTCCTATCGGCCTTCCTAGCTCCGTTGGCGGGTTCGGTCTTGCTGCCCTTGCTTCGTCAGGTGTTCTTCACCAAGAATTAGACGCATGGATCACGCGCGAAAGATGGCTTTGGTAGACCCTCGATTGTTGGATGCACTTCGCTCGCAACCTCATCCAACGGATACCGTAGGCAAAATAGTGCAAACCCTCGACGAGGAGATGAAGACCATCCTCGATAGAAAGGACCTCGACGACGGGATAAAGGTAACGCTGTATAATCAGGTGTTGCAACGATACAACGGTCTGGTCGACAAACGCGTCAAGGAACCGATACGTACGATTTCGGTGAACGAATCGACGAAAGGTTCAAAAACGAGGGATGAGGAGAAGGATGAGGAGGATACTCCTATTAGAAGATTGGAGGCTACCGTCTTGGACACCGTTCCCAAGAGTCTGCAGGCCAAAGCCAGACGATTGATGGAACATCTCAAAAGAAACGTCACGTGGAACGATCGCGACGAACTCGTGCACAAGGGCGTTCCCATTGCGGGAAGTAACGCGGTGGATCTCGTTCACGATCTGTTGCGTAAGAGAAAGACCGACGCACCGACGGGTTGGCAATCGCTCGCGAAGCAACTCCGCACAGCCAACATACCCATGGAGTTGATCGGTAACGCCGCCAGGAGAACCTACATACAAACGGACTCTCTCCCTCGACGGTCTGCAACTACCCCGCGTGTTGTTGTTGGTCCTCGAAAATCTCTACGTTGGACACCCCTCGCCCGTCCGAGACACCCCCACACCCACGCCACCTCGTTGGCTCGACTTATAAGGAGACTACGTCGTAGTCGTAACCCACTCATGACGTTGGATTCGCAAGACACGCATCGTCGCTTCGATATCGTTTAGTGGACTTACCTTGTTCGGTGACATTGCAGCCGGAATTCTTATACAACAGGTGTTATTCGGACTATGGTTTCGTTGCCAGACTGTTGTTCGGTCGTCATCGTTGTGGGAACGATAACGTGCGTTCTACTATACGTCAGTGCACTCCTCATCGTTCGTCAATACTCGGGAACCGTCAACGTCACCGGCATCGTCGTCAACGCGTCGGATCTTCTGTTTTAACGATGACGAAGACACTGAAGAAAGTCTATTTCGATCCGCGTCGGGTAGGTAGTTACGGAGGAGTCGATGCCTTGCGACGCGTCGCGCATGCGCCTCGGAAAGTAGTCGCGCGGTGGTTGTCGGAACAGGATGCCTACAGCTTACACAAACCAGCGAGACGACGTTTCAAGAGACGACGCGTCATCGTGGGTGGTAGGAATCAACAGTGGCAGGCCGATCTCGTCGATCTGAAGACGTTGAAAGACGACAACGACGGTATGACCTTTCTCCTCACGATGATCGACGTCTTTTCGAAGCGAGCCAAATGCATTCCTATACCTAGCAAGTCCGCCGCGTCGTTGGTCGCCGCTCTGCGAATCGCGTTCGCGGACGACCAGCCGCAGACGTTACAGACGGATCGGGGAATGGAATTTCTGAATAAATCCGTTCAGACGCTCTTACGAAAACGAGGCGTCCATCACTTCGCCACGCACAACGCGGAGACGAAGGCGAGCATCGTGGAACGTTTCAACAGGACGTTGAAGGAGCGCATGTGGCGCTACTTCACGAAAGTTCAGTCGTGGCGTTACATCGACGTCCTTCCGGATCTGGTGCGAACGTACAACAACACCCGCCACCGCAGTCTCGGTATGGCCCCGTCGCAGGTGACAGCAAAGAATCAAGAAACGGTGTGGCAACGTCTGTACGGACACGACGGCAAGGGGGTGCCCAAGTTACGCGTGTCGGATCGCGTGCGCATCAGCAGGTACAAAAGAACGTTCGAAAAGGGCTACGAGACGAACTGGAGCGAAGAGGTGTTCACCGTGCACGAAGTTCACCCCTCCGATCCACCCGTGTACCGTCTACGAGACGATCTCGGCGACGTGCTGGAAGGCACCTTCTACGAACTGGAGCTGCAAAAAGTGGTGATAGCGAGCGATAAAGAGTTCCGAGTGGAAGCGGTGCTGGAACGTCGTAAGGTCGGCTCTCGAACGAATGCTTTGGTGAAATGGTTCGGCTATTCGTCCGCATTCAACAGCTGGATCGACGCCAGGTCGCTCACTTCTCTATAAAGACTAAACGACGCGAGACGGATTGTCATTATGGTTCAAGACACGGCACCGCACACTGTCGTCGTAGAGGAGGAGGAGGAGGAGGAGGAGGAGGAAGGGGAGGATTGCACCGACGCGTCGAACGACAGCACTCCTTGGCATCTGTTCTGTATCAAGTGTCCCAAAGAGGAGATAGTGTTTCTGTGTCAGATCGTCATCTTGTACACGGTCATCGTGATAAGCATCTACAACCTGACTGTCGGTCACGACGATTCTAATCTGTGGACGGCTCTGTTGAGCAGTTCGTTGGGCTATCTACTACCCAATCCCACGTTGAAACGCAATGACGACTGATTTCTACATGACGCTGCCTAGCAACGCTTCTACGATGACGCACCCCGACAACACCTTGACCCATTACGTCACGGAGTTGCCTCATCGAGTCGAACTGACCGGCGAGTGGGAGTGCGGATTGACAGAGATGCAGTATTCGCACACTTGGTACAACGTCACGGAGGATGATGTCTGGTTATTCCTCGAAGATGTCGACGAGCCCGACGTGAATCGACGGTCGAAATTGTCGTGTGGATATTACGACGATCCGTTAACATTGTTGTACCACGTCAACAACGGACTGTACAGTCTGAGAACGGAGAAGACACGAGCTCAAATGAGCTATAGTTCCGTCACTCAAAAAATGACGTTACACATGACGGAAAACACCATATTCACCATACCGTACCACAGTTCGACTACTTCCATGTTAGGATTCCACAAGATCGTGGCAACCGGAACGAAAACGGATGCTACGTCCGCGTCGTCACTCGACTCCGTCTCTCGAACTTCCGACTCCTCGTACCCCTTCCACATCGAAGCTCCCGACGTGGTGGACATGACGCAGGGATTCAACACCCTATACGTATAAACGGACGTCGTGGAGTCTCGTATAGTGGGTGACACTCTCGCGCCACTGTTGCGATCCATTCCGATTAGTGGACGTCACGGTGACAGGGTGTCCGAACGTTTCACTAACGTTCACTACATACCTCTGTTGCGCTCGAACTTCCACTCGATCGAAGTGGATATAAGAGACGACATGGGTCGACGCGTGCCATTCGAATACGGTCGAGTGACGGTAACGCTTCATTTTCGTCGACGTAAGACAGGACTGTTCTAATGAACTACAACGATTATTACGCGCGTCAGGCTGGCGGTGCGCTACCCTACTTCGCAGGTGCGCAATACCAACGAGGTCACGGACTGGGCAGTCTGTTCGGTGGTCTGTTGCGCAGCGTCATGCCGCTCCTCAAGAGAGGTGCCGTGGCTTTGGGTAGGGGTGCGTTGAAGACCGGCGTTCGTATAGCCGGCGATGTCTTATCGGGTCAGAACATAAAAACGGCTGCCAAGCGACGCGTCACCGATGCCGTGTTGACGGGACTTCGATCTCCCCCGGGTAAACGTATAAAGCGACCGACTGTGAAGGCGAGAATCAGTGCAGTAACGCATCGACGCAAGAAACGAACGTCCAAGAAACGAGAGATCGACATATTCGACAATGACGCTCGTGTATAAGACCTACAAGAACACACCGTATACGATCGTGTATAGTAGACACGAGACCACCAGCGCGGGTGCAGCGATGACTTACGGACTTCCCGCTGAATTACGATTCTTACGCTCGCCTGGTCGGCGGTGCGCTGCCCGACTTCGTCGGTGCACAATACCAATAAGGTCGTGGACTGGACGTTCTGTTGCGCTACCACAACAGCCTGACTTTAACTAAGGGTATAAAACAACCATCCTCGAAGACGACAATCACTATAGTAAAGAGACGAAGCGAGAGACGGACGTTCAAGAAACGAGAGATCAACAATGGCATTCGTACATAGACAGTCGTGTGAGGGAGTCAAGAGCGAGCTGGATCTCTTTACCGTACCTCCCACTCAGAACTGCATCGCCGCCAGTCACGTGGTGGAGCATCAACCCACGGCATCTCTGGACTCTGGAGGCCCGATAGAATTCTCCATCCCAGGTTCGGGCGATGATTACATAGATCTCGCCAACACGATGCTACACGTACAGGTGAAGGTGACGCAACCCAACGGAGCCGATCTCGACGCGGCTGCACCCGTAGGACCGGTGAACAACTGGCTGCATTCGCTGTTTAGCCAGGTCGACGTCTTCCTGAACGACACGCTCGTGACCCAGTCGACCAACACGTACCCGTATAGGGCCTTCGTGGAAACGCTGTTGACTTACGGAGTCGGCGCCAAGTCGACGCAGCTGACGAATCAGCTGTGGTACAAGGACAAGGCTAGTCGCATGAATGCCGTCGATCTGGCGGGTGGAGTCGATCCTAACCCTGGGTTCGTGACTCGACGAGAGTACATATCAGGCAGTCGTGTGGTCGACATGATGGGTCGTCTCCACGTGGATATGTTTCTACAGGATAAATTCCTAATCAACGGAGTCGACGTCAAGATACGACTGGTGCGTAGTAAGCCGGCGTTTGCGTTGATGGCCGGAGGAGCAGCCCCCGATTACAAGATAACGATCACCAATGCAACCTTGTTCGTCAAGAAGGCCACCCTCAATCCAGCCGTGCAATTGGCTCACATCAAAGCGCTCGATAAGAGTACGGTCAAGTATCCGTTACGAAATGTCAGTATGAAGGTGTACTCCATTCCCGCGGGAGCTCGATCGCACACGCACGAGAACCTGTTCCTCAACACGCTGCCAAAACGTCTCGTACTGTGCTGTATCGACAACGACGCATACAACGGTGCGTACGATAAAAACCCATTTCACGCCAAGAACAACGCCATAGGCTTCCACTCGGTGTACGTGGACGGACGTCAGATACCTTCCAAACCCTTCCAGCCCAACTTCGAGGACAACCTCTTCGTCAGGTGCTACACGAGCCTGTTCACCTCGACCGGCAAGATCTGGCAGGACGAAGGGAACGGTCTGACTCGCGACGACTACCGAGACGGTTACACCTTCTTCTGTTTCGATCTGACCCCCGACCAGTGTGACGGTCCCTGCTTCAATCTGGTGCAAAAAGGCAACCTGCGCATCGAATTTCATTTCCGAGCAGCGCTTCTGACCACCGTGAACGTCGTCGCCTACGCCGAATTCGAATCCGTGCTGGAAATCGACAAGAATCGCAACGTCATCTACGACTACTGAGATGGACACCCTGCAGATCGCTCGTCTACTGGCGATGGATCCGAACACAGCGTCCGTCTTTGGCGGCGTTGTACCCAAAGACGGACTGCCTAAAACAATAGACGCTTTGCCGATCGCCTTCGTGTGCAACACCGACGACGGCGACGAACCGGGCGAACATTGGATAGCGCTGTACCTATCCTCCGACGGACGCGGCGAATACTTCTGTTCGTACGGTCTACCGCCCCTTCACGCCGTGTTCAGTGCCTTCTTGAACAAACACTGTTCCGAGTGGACTCATAATAGCAAGAGACTTCAGAGTCCACTGTCTAACGTTTGCGGACAATATTGTGTAACTTATATAATGTTTCGATGTAACGGCGCTCCTATGAGAACTTTCGTAAACGCATTCCGAACTGATCTGGTCGCTAACGATTGTCGTGTGTTCGATTGGATTAACCTACTAAAAAAGGGTACACCATACTATCGCACATCGTACTGAACCTCTGGCGAGGTGGAGACACCCGTAAGTTCGCGACCTCTGGCTCGATGGTCGACATCCACAAGTCAACTCATCGTCATCATACCCGTTGTATTCATTCGAACACGCTTGTACTGTTGTCGTTACGATTGTATCGCTACCGCTTTGTTTTATTCAATAAAATACGTGTGCACCGTACGCTTTTGTTCGTCTCCTTACTAGGTCAAAAACATGAGTCCGTTAGGTGTCCCCGCCCGTCAGTCCACCAACCCGCCCGTCATTCAGTCGCAGTCGCTAGAGAGCGCACCCTGTTACCCGAAAAATCTCCCCATCCGTCATTCAGTCGCAGTCGCTAAAGAGCGCACGTGTTATCCAGAAGACCGCACACACGCACGCACGCGTGCGCACGTTCGCTTGCACACATCAGTTGCTATAATACCCGCTAGGGGACTGCACGCGCGCTGCGCGTGTATCAATCGCTAGATGGTGCTATGTACATCCGGCTGCGCGCGCAACCGCGACCGGATGATGATAAAAGTGAGGATTGAAAAGCTAATACCTACTACTGACGGGCAATAGACGGGCAGTAGACGGGCAGTAGACGGGCAGTAGACGGGCAGTAGACGGGCAGTAGACGGGCAGTAGACGGGCAGTAGACGGGCAGTAGACGGGCAGTAGACGGGAGTAGACGGGCAGTAGACGGGAGTAGATGGGCAGTAGACGAGCAGTAGACGGGCAGTAGACGGGCAGTAGACGGGAGTAGACGGACAGTAGACGGGCAGTTGACGGGCAGTAGACGGGCATTAGACGGGAGACGGGCAGTAGACGGGCAGTAGACGGGGGTAGACGGGATTAGACGGGCAGTAGACAGGCAGTAGACGGGAGTAGACGGGCAGTAGATGGGAGTAGACGAGCAGTAGACGCGAGTAGACGAGCAGTAGACGGGAGTAGACGGGCAGTAGACGGGAGTAGACGGACAGTAGACGGACAGTAGACGGGAATAGACGGGCAGTAGACGAGCAGTAGATGGGCAGTAGACGGAGTAGACGGGCAGTAGGCGGGAGTAGACGAGCGGTAGACGGGCAGTAGGCGGGAGTAGACGAGCAGTAGACGGGCAGTAGACGGGCAATAGACGGGAGTAGACGGACAGTAGACGGGAGTAGACGAGCAGTAGACGGGCAGTAGACGGGAGTAGACGGGCAGTAGACGGGCAGCAGACGAGCAGTAGACGGGAGTAGACGGGCAGCAGACGGGAGTAGACGGGCAGTAGACGGGATTAGACGGGAGTAGACGGGCAGTAGACGGGAGTAGACGGGCAGTAGACGGGCAGTAGACGGGCAGTAGACGGGCAGTAGACGGGCAGTAGACGGGAGTAGACGGGCAGTAGACGGGAGTAGATGGGCAGTAGACGAGCAGTAGACGGGCAGTAGACGGGTAGTAGACGGCAGTAGACGGCAGTAGACGGACAGTAGACGAGAAGTAGACGGGCAGTAGATGGGCGGCAGTAGACGGGCAGTAGACGGGCATTAGACGGGAGTAGACGGGCAGTAGACGGACATTAGACGGGAGTAGACGGGCAGTAGACGGACATTAGACGGGAGTAGACGGGCAGTAGACGGGAGTAGACGGGCAGTAGACGGGCAGTAGACGGGCAGTAGACGGGCACTAGACGGGAGTAGACGGGAGTAGACGGGCATTAGACGGGAGTAGACGGGAGTAGACGGGCAGTAGACGGGCAGTAGACGGGCAGTAGACGGGCAGTAGACGGGCAGTAGACGGGCAGTAGACGGGCAGTAGACGGGAGTAGATGGGCAGTAGACGAGCAGTAGACGGGCAGTAGACGGGTGGCAGTAGACGGGCAGTAGACGGGCGGCAATAGACGGGCAGTAGACGGGAGTAGACGGGCAGTAGACGGGCAGTAGACGGGCAGTAAACGGGCAGTAGACGGGAGTAGGCGGGAGTAGACGGGCATTAGACGGGAGTAGACGGACAGTAGACGGACAGTAGACGTGAGTAGACGGGCAGTAGACGGGAGTAGACGGCAGTAGACGGGCAGTAGACGGACAGTAGACGGGAGTAGACGGGCAGTAGACGAGCAGTAGACGGGCAGTAGACGGGCATTAGACGGGAGTAGACGGACAGTAGACGGACAGTAGACGTGAGTAGACGGGCAGTAGACGGGAGTAGACGGCAGTAGACGGGCAGTAGACGGACAGTAGACGGGAGTAGACGTGCAGTAGACGAGCAGTAGACGGGCAGTAGACGGGCAGTAGACGGACAGTAGACGGCAGTAGACGGCAGTAGACGGGCAGTAGACGGACAGTAGACGGGAGTAGACGGGCAGTAGACGAGCAGTAGACGTGCAGTAGATGGACAGTAGACGGGCAGTAGACGGGAGTTGACGAGCAGTAGACGGGCAGTAGACGGACAGTAGACGGGAGTAGACGGGCAGTAGGCGGGAGTAGACGGGCAGTAGACGGGTGTAGACGAGCAGTAGACGGGCAGTGGACGGGAAGTAGACGGGCAGTAGACGGGCAGTAGATGGGAGTAGACGGGCAGTAGACGGGCAGTAGACGGACAGTAAACGGGCAGTAGACGGGCAGTAGACGGGAGTAGACGGGAGTAGACGGGCAGTAGATGGGCATTAGACGGGCATCTTTGCAGGCTGGCTAAATGTTACCCAATTTTCGCAGAACAAAGCATTTACCTTTTTTAGCATCTTACTTATATGGCATAGATATAAGAATATATGTGCCGATGCGATACATTTCTAGCTTAAATGTTCGCTATCAGTGATGACTGATGATTATCTATGACAACATTGTGAAGAAAGAACATACCACACAAGAAAACGAAATTTTGTAGACATGTATATTATTGTGTACACTGTTACGAACATACATTATGTTATTTCTCTCAACTTACTATATAAGTAATTTTCACTCGTAGCATGCAAACACGCAGCGAAACGTTTGGCTCTGTGCGGCGCGTCACGTGGTGGTCACGAGGGACCTGCTCGCGGAGACTGGTGACGTCATAAGAACGACGAATGTTCTTCTTGGTTATTCGATTCGATTTCGTGGAACTTGGATGACCACGGGATGCGATCAACAATGATTACCCGAACCTTGAACCTAACGGGAGACGGTAAGTTCCCTGGAAGAGAGAGAATGTGGGAACAGAGAATGTGGGAACAGAGAGAGATTCGTTGAAAACAAGTGAGGAAAACTGTAACAACGTCTAGCAACATTGGGTGAGATCAGATGTACATACAATGCTATAAAATTAATAAATGAGTAATTGAATGATTGATGTGTTCAATATAAAAAAACGTGGCTTGTACATATATCAATATAAGGATGGCAAGCAAGTTCCATTGTGGTCCTTAGGCATCTCATACAAACATAGCACTTAGTTCCATTGTGGTCCTTAGGCATCTCATACAAACATAGCACATGTATACATATCTTATGACAAGAGTAACACAGACTAAAACAGGAAAGTAATAATGTTAATGCTATAAATTATGTAGGCCAGTTAGTTAAGGACCAACTACTAGATAATTTACACCCATTGGAACCTTGCATACAGCGAAAACATTGCAAAACGGGTGTTTTTAGAATAAAATATATAATATAATATAAATGATTAATGTGGATGTTGGCTGCATTTTCAGTCACAACATTTAACTGGACTGAATGTGAACTTGTTCCAGTTATCTCGCTACACAGGCTCCATCTGGTGACCAGTGTAAAATGTCTGTTTTATCACGCTCCTGTCTAGCTTCGATTATCCAGGCTCCGCGCTGTGGCGCCACCGTTTGAAGCACACAACTCGGCGAATTTAGAAGGCGAGCAAGAGTCGGATAAGCGAGACTAGCTCCGGGCCGTAGACAGTGACGCATCCTCGCGAGCCAGGAGCAGTGTTACTACTACCCCTGTCGTATGGACTACACATTGTACGGAAATGTTACTACTACCCCTGTCGTATGGACTACACATTGTACGGTAGTGTTACTACTACCCCTGTCGTGTGGAATACACATTGTACGGAAGTGCGCGAAATCGTTAGCATTTGTTTCTGGGAATCAGACGGTCGAGACGCGCCCGCGCCCAAACTTCAAAAAGCGTTTCCATGTAATTCCCATCATTACCCGTCGGACCAGCGACGGGTCCACAGCCAGTTAAAGTTAAGTTTCCGTATGCCAGCCCCGTATATTAATATTAATATTAATTTTGGTTAACATGGCAACTGAAAAAACAGCGTGTCAACAGGTCGATCTGCCAGGGGGTACTGATATAGTGAACAGGTCGATCTGCCAGGGGGTACTGATATAGTGAACAGGTCGATCTGCCAGGGGGCACTGATATAGTGAACAGGTCGATCTGCCAGGGGGTACTGATATAGTCAACAGGTCGATCTGCCAGGGGGTACTGATATAGTCAACAGGTCGATCTGCCAGGGGGTACTGATATAGTCAACAGGTCGATCTGCCAGGGGGTACTGATATAGTCAACAGGTCGATCTGCCAGGGGGTACTGATATAGTCAACAGGTCGATCTGCCAGGGTGCACTGATATAGTCAACAGGTCGATCTGCCAGGGTGCACTGATATAGTCAACAGGTCGATCTGCCAGGGGGCACTGATATAGTCAACAGGTCGATCTGCCATGGGGTACTGATATAGTCAACATGTCGATCTGCCAGGGGGTACTGATATAGTCAACAGGTCGATCTGCCAGGGGGTACTGATATAGTCAACAGGTCGATCTGCCAGGGGGGTACTGATATAGTCAACAGGTCGATCTGCCAGGGGGTACTGATATAGTCAACAGGTCGATCTGCCAGGGGGTACTGATATAGTCAACAGGTCGATCTGCCAGGGTGCACTGTTATAGTCAACAGGTCGATCTGCCAGGGTGCACTGATATAGTCAACAGGTCGATCTGCCAGGGGGCACTGATATAGTCAACAGGTCGATCTGCCAGGGGGTACTGATATAGTCAACAGGTCGATCTGCCAGGGGGTACTGATATAGTAAACAGGTCGATCTGCCAGGGGGTACTGATATAGTCAACAGGTCGATCTGCCAGGAGGGTACTGATATAGTGAACAGGTCGATCAGCCAGGGGGTACTGATATAGTCAACAGGTCGATCTGCCAGGGGGTGCTGATATAGTCAACAGGTCGATCTGCCAGGGGGTACTGATATAGTGAACAGGTCGATCTGCCAGGGGGTACTGATATAGTCAACAGGTCGATCTGCCAGGGGGTACTGATATAGTGAACAGGTCGATCTGCCAGGGGTACTGATATAGTGAACAGGTCGATCTGCCAGGGGGTACTGATATAGTGAACAGGTCGATCTGCCAGGGGGTACTGATATAGTCAACAGGTCGATCTGCCAGGGGTACTGATATAGTCAACAGGTCGATCTGCCAGGGGGTACTGATATAGTGAACAGGTCGATCTGCCAGGGGGCACTGATATAGTGAACAGGTCGATCTGCCAGGGGGTACTGATATAGTCAACAGGTCGATCTGCCAGGGGTACTGATATAGTCAACAGGTCGATCTGCCAGGGGGTACTGATATAGTCAACAGGTCGATCTGCCAGGGGGTACTGATATAGTCAACAGGTCGATCTGCCAGGGGGTACTGATATAGTCAACAGGTCGATCTGCCAGGGGGTACTGATATAGTCAACAGATCGATCTGCCAGGGTGCACTGATATAGTCAACAGGTCGATATGCCAGGGGGTACTGATACAGTGAACAGGTCGATCTGCCAGGGGGCACTGATATAGTCAACAGGTCGATCTGCCAGGGGGGTACTGATATAGTCAACAGGTCGATCTGCCAGGGGGTACTGACATAGTGAACAGGTCGATCTGCCAGGGGGTATTGATATAGTGAACAGGTCGATCTGCCAGGGGGTACTGATATATTGAACAGATCGATCTGCCAGGGGGTACTGATATAGTCAACAGGTCGATCTGCCAGGGGGTACTGATATAGTGAACAGGTCGATCTGCCAGGGGGTACTGATATAGTCAACAGGTCGATCTGCCAGGTGCACTGATATAGTCAACAGGTCGATCTGCCAGGGGGCTCTGATATAGTCAACAGGTCGATCTGCCAGGGGGTACTGATATAGTCAACAGGTCGATCTGCCAGGGGGTACTGATATAGTCAACAGGTCGATCTGCCAGGGGGTACTGATATAGTCAACAGGTCGATCTGCCAGGGGGGTACTGATATAGTCAACAGGTCGATCTGCCAGGGGGTACTGATATAGTGAACAGATCGATCTGCCAGGGGGTACTGATATAGTGAACAGGTCGATCTGCCAGGGGGTACTGATATAGTGAACAGGTCGATCAGCCAGGGGGTACTGATATAGTCAACAGGTCGATCTGCCAGGGGGTGCTGATATAGTCAACAGGTCGATCTGCCAGGGGGTACTGATATAGTGAACAGGTCGATCTGCCAGGGGGTACTGATATAGTCAACAGGTCGATCTGCCAGGGGGTACTGATATAGTGAACAGGTCGATCTGCCAGGGGTACTGATATAGTGAACAGGTCGATCTGCCAGGGGGTACTGATATAGTGAACAGGTCGATCTGCCAGGGGGTACTGATATAGTCAACAGGTCGATCTGCCAGGGGTACTGATATAATCAACAGGTCGATATGCCAGGGGGTACTGATATAGTCAAAAGGTCGATCTGCCAGGGTGCACTGATATAGTCAACAGGTCGATATGCCAGGGGGCACTGATATAGTCAACAGGTCGATCTGCCAGGGGGTACTGATATAGTCAACAGGTCGATCTGCCAGGGGGTACTGATATAGTCACCAGGTCGATCTGCCAGGGGGTACTGATATAGTCAACAGGTCGATCTGCCAGGTGGTACTGATAGAGTCAACAGGTCGATCTGCCAGGGGGTACTGACATAGTGAACAGGTCGATCTGCCAGGGGGTACTGATATAGCGAACAGGTCGATCTGCCAGGGGGTACTGATATAGTCAACAGATCGATCTGCCAGGGGGTACTGATATAGTCAACAGGTCGATCTGCCAGGGGGTACTGATATAGTCAACAGGTCGATCTGCCAGGGGGTACTGATATAGTCAACAGGTCGATCTGCCAGGGGGTACTGATATAGTCAACAGGTCGATCTGCCAGGGGGTACTGATATAGTCAACAGGTCGATCTGTCAGGGGGTACTGATATAGTCAACAGGTCGATCTGCCAGGGGGTACTGATATAGTCAACAGGTCGATCTGCCAGGGGGTACTGATATAGTCAACAGGTCGATCTGCCAGGGTGCACTGATATAGTCAACAGGTCGATCTGCCAGGGTGCACTGATATAGTCAACAGGTCGATCTGCCAGGGGGTACTGATATAGTCAACAGATCGATCTGCCAGGGTGCACTGATATAGTCAACAGGTCGATATGCCAGGGGGTACTGATACAGTGAACAGGTCGATCTGCCAGGGGGCACTGATATAGTCAACAGGTCGATCTGCCAGGGGGGTACTGATATAGTCAACAGGTCGATCTGCCAGGGGGTACTGATATAGTGAACAGATCGATCTGCCAGGGTGCACTGATATAGTCAACAGGTCGATATGCCAGGGGGTACTGATACAGTGAACAGGTCGATCTGCCAGGGGGTACTGATATAGTCAACAGGTCGATCTGCCAGGGGTGCTGATATAGTCAACAGGTCGATCTGCCAGGGGGTACTGATATAGTCAACAGGTCGATCTGCCAGGGGGTACTGATATAGTCAACAGGTCGATCTGCCAGGGGGTACTGATATAGTCAACAGGTCGATCTGCCAGGGGGTACTGATATAGTCAACAGGTCGATCTGCCAGGGGTACTGATATAGTGAACAGGTCGATCTGCCAGGGGGTACTGATATAGTCAACAGGTCGATATGCCAGGGGGTACTGATATAGTCAACAGGTCGATATGCCAGGGGTACTGATATTGTCAACAGGTCGATCTGCCAGGGGGTACTGGTATAGTCAACAGGTCGATCTGCCAGGGGGTACTGATATAGTCAACAGGTCGATCTGCCAGGGGGTACTGATATAGTCAACAGGTCGATCTGCCAGGGGGTACTGATATAGTCAACAGGTCGATCTTCCAGGGGGTACTGATATAGTCAACAGGTCGATCTGCCAGGGGGTACTGATATAGTCAACAGGTCGATCTGCCAGGGGGTACTGATATAGTCAACAGGTCGATCTGCCAGGGGTACTGATATAGTGAACAGGTCGATCTACCAGGGGGTACTGATATAGTCAACAGGTCGATCTGCCAGGGGGTACTGATATAGTCAACAGGTCGATCTGCCAGGGGTTACTGATATAGTGAACAGGTCGATCTGCCAGGGGGTACTGATATAGTGAACAGGTCGATCTGCCAGGGGGTACTGATATAGTCAAAAGGTCGATCTGCCAGGGTGCACTGATATAGTCAACAGGTCGATATGCCAGGGGGCACTGATATAATCAACAGGTCGATCTGCCAGGGGGCACTGATATAGTCAACAGGTCGATCTGCCAGGGGTTACTGATATAGTGAACAGGTCGATCTGCCAGGGGGTACTGATATAGTGAACAGGTCGGTCTGCCAGGGGGTACTGATATAGTCAAAAGGTCGATCTGCCAGGGTGCACTGATATAGTCAACAGGTCGATATGCCAGGGGGCACTGATATAATCAACAGGTCGATCTGCCAGGGGGTACTGATATAGTCAACAGGTCGATCTGCCAGGGGGTACTGATATAGTCAACAGGTCGATCTGCCAGGGGGTACTGATAGAAGCCCCTGGCGGCGAGGATGCAGTGCGTATTTAGGGGACGTTGGGCCATGGCCCCTTTGGCTTTGGGATGTGAATTTTCCCGTGAATGACCTGTTGCGCCACTACTCGGTAGCATGACAAAGTAATGGGTGGCTAAGCTTGATCCCCTTCCGAGATCCCGTAGAACTGCACATCTCAGTGTTTGCGACCACGTTTGAGAGCAGGGAGGGACGGGTTTATCGTTTGGACAACGACTGGGTGGTTGGGATATAATATTTCCCATGATTTACGTCAAGTGTGCGAGCTAATTAAAGAGAAACTACAGCGCCACCTAGTAATAATTACACAATCTAGCCTACTTACACCGGACGTACTGTGCGAGTTGGTCACTGCGCATGTCCCTGTAGCCAGGCTTGAGGACGACGAAGGCCGTCACCCGACGTCCGTTCTCCGTTACGGCCGACGTGTCCCTCACCGTCACCTCGACCACCCCCGGGTGCTGCTCCAACAACCCCTCGATCTCCAGCTCCTCCAGCGACGTCTGGCGGACAACGGCAACGTAAGGGGATACTTTGATCGAATCGGCGTTGGATTTGGATGATAACTGCGTGCGCACGCGCGCGTGCGTGTGCACTAAGAACGTGAATTTTAAAGTTAGGTTTAAGAAATGTCAACATGGATTGCCCACACAAAGAGCTATTAGTCTAATTAAAGATCTACTGCGTGCCCAGCGTCACCAATGTCAGTCATGTTTATCTCATATTAAAGATCTACTGCGTGCCCAGCGTCACCAATGTCAGTCATGTTTATCTCATATTAAAGATCTACTGCGTGCCCAGCGTCACCAATGTCAGTCATTTGTTTATCTCATATTTTGCAAAGTTCCAATCCCAGGACAAAAACGGCAGATGCTACGATCAAAGATTACTTATTAAAGTTTACTGATTATGTGTCGTATAAAATTCACAGCACTTTTATGAAATAACTGTTGTAGTTGAAAGAAGGCCTATCCAAGAAAAACAATGCAGATAATATGACCAAAGTCACAATAACCGGAAATTTTTTAAATGTCTCGTTGTACCTTTTGTTTCTTATTTATTGACATGTAATACTAGATAAGTCAAGAAGATTTTTCAAGAAGATTTTTTTATGCCTCTGTCATTTGAAATGTTAAAATTGTATGCAGTGTAGTTATTGTTGTCGGTGACGCTGGACATGTGAGAAAACCATGTTCGACATAACTGTTATAAAAAAGTAATCCATATTAGAGTGTGATACTTATGGAAAATATATCTCATTATATACACAACATACCTCATTATATATATATATATATATATATATATATATATATATATATATATATATAATACACCTCAATATATTATATACAGTAAGAACAGACAACTGACTTTTTTTTAGCAATACATTTATTTTGTGTACCTGCTACACCAGTTGTACACTTTGTGTACCTGCTACACCAGTTGTACACTTTTGGGGACACTGGTCCTGCAAGAAAGGTAGGGGCAGGAAACAAGTGGATGGAGAAGGCAGCCGATAGGGAGAAGTGGATGACAAGTGGAGGGAGAAAGCTGCCGATAGGGAGAAGTGGAAGACAAGTGGAGGGAGCAAACTGCTGATAGAGAGAAGTGGAAGACAAAGGAGGGAGAAAGCTGCCGATAGGGAGAAGTGGAAGGCAAGTGGAGGAAGAAGGCTGCCAATATGGAGAAGTGGAAGACGAGTGGAGGGAAAAGGCTGCGGATAGGGAGAAGTGGAAGACAAGTGGAGGAAGAAGGCTGCCGATAGGGAGAAGTGGATGACAAGTGGAGGGAGAAAGCTGCCGATAGGGAGAAGTGGAAGACAAGTGGAGGGAGCAGACTGCCGATAGGGAGAAGTGGAAGACAAGTGGAGGGAGAAGGCTGCCGATATGGAGAAGTGGAAGACGAGTGGAGGGAAAAGGCTGCCGATAGGGAGAAGTGGAAGACAAGTGGAGGGAGAAGGTTGCCGATATGGGGAAGTGGAAGACGAGTGGAGGGAAAAGGCTGCCGATAGGGAGAAGTGGAAGACAAGTGGAGGAAGAAGGCTGCCGATACGGAGAAGTGGAAGACAAGTGAAGGGAGAAAGCTGCCGATAGGGAGAAGTGGAAGACAAGTGGAGGGAGAAGGCTGCCGATATGGAGAAGTGGAAGACAAGTGGAGGGAGAAGACTGCTGATAGGGAGAAGTGGAAGACAGGTGGAGGAAGAAGGCTGCCGATAGGGAGAAGTGGAAGACAAGTGGAGGGAGAAAGCTGCCGATAGGGAGAAGTGGAAGACAGGTGGAGGAAGAAGGCTGCCGATATGGAGAAGTGGAAGACAAGTGGGGGGGGGGAGAAGACTGTCGATAAGGAGACATGGAAAGGTGTAATAGCCGGGGCGGTGCAGCAGTACATCAACTAGCTTCACTCCTTTATAAAGGGAGCAACGAGGAAGAACAAAATAGCTACATCAGCCAAAAAATAAGTAGGGGAGGCCGGGGCTAGTTGGATACAGGGGCAAGTTGTTACAGAGTCGTTTTACGAAAATATAGCATACACATGGCGATACCATCGACTGTAGTTGGTTGGAAGTCCACCAACAGATACACTGTCCAAAAATCAGGACTTAAGAAAACAAAATTAACGAGGTGTGGACAAAAATTACTTTTTTACTACCTAAAACTTTGTTGAGTATGCCCACATAATGTCATCTCAGGCAGCCACTTTTTAGGTTTCGTGAATGAAACTTTAAATATGTCTACTATATAGTATAGGGGGTTCTGCCAAGTAGAAGTAAAACTGAAAAAAAACAGGCTTTGTTAAATTGTGTTTGGGGCAAATTGTTACAATTGTATTGGGGCAAGTTGTTATAACAACGCTTGGGCGGCTCGTACCGACGGCTCAGCCAGCCAGTTGTGAGCTGACAATGACTGAAAGAGCACAACTTATTTAACCACGACATGTGAACGCCTAATTCCAGTTGTGAAGCCTGGCGTACTGGTTTGTAACCAGTACTGCAAATGCTAGCAACGTCAAAAAAAAATCTCAGAAGATTTACACATAAATAAAAAATGGTTGGACTCTCGATTAGCCAATGGCTTCCTTGTCCACTTGACATCTTGGTGTTTTGCCTTGGATGGCAATCTTGTTAAATGTTGTTAAATCTTGTTAAATGTTTATGGCACAGCCTTATTTGAGCAATTAATAAACATTGTACGATTCACTGAGATGTGGATGTGAGTGCGCGTGTGTGTGAGTGTGTGTGAGTGTGTGTGAGTGTTAGTGTGTGTGAGTGTGTGCGAGAGTGGGTGAATGTGTGTGAGTGTGTGTATCATTCAATCAAGTAGAAGTCGCATTACATGTATACAATGTTATGCACACTGTGTACAAGATGTATAAGTGTGTATAATCCAATTAATGTAATAACAGTAACATGTACGAGTGACACTTGCTTTGCGATCCACACGTTCATTGCTGTAACAACGTGCCCCGTATGTTGTAACAACGTGCCACGTATGATGTAACAACGTGCCCCGTGTGATGTAACAACTTGTCCCGCATACGGGGCTAGTTGTTACAGTCGACCGCGCCTGGGAAACTCCACATATCTACCTAACTACAATATGGAATATCAATGGTATGATATATTTTATTAACACGAATAATTAGTTTAATGTATACGTAATAATGTATACAGAAATAATGCATCTAACATAATTTTCACAAAAAGTTACTTTAACTGAAAATTGTAACAACTAGCCCCGGTCTCCCCCATGTCATCAAAGTAATACGTAGACAAGACAATAATCCAAACCTTTCACAACAAAGGCGTGACAAGGTAAATCATAACTGACGGGGCCAAAAGGACTTAATATGTCCGGTACAAAACGTCGCGTGGCGAGCCAGTGACGGAGGAGAGTCTCTACCCTACCATCTCGACGGTGTCCGTGACGTCAGTGTTGACGGGAGTAGTCGCCTTGTTGTTGACCAGAAGGTAGTAGCAGCCGTCCGGCGTGGTCACTCCGAGCTCCGGCACCAGGTCCTCGTGCGACACGTATGACCGGTAACTGTTGTCTCGCTTCATGGAACATGTCACCGTGGCACTCTGGGTGTCGCCGTGTCCGTCTGTTCGCGCCAAACGCCACAACTTGAGACAGTAAGCCATACTCTGCGCGCACCCCATCGACTGCCGATGAAGCCTCCTGGACAACGCCTTGATTTCCCATGCTGCCATTCGCCGTCTTCACAGCTTCGCCTGATGCCTAGGCTCGGTCGGTCGGTTATTGTCTCTATTGTCTTCGGAAACAACGAGCTTGCGAAGACGCCCCGACTGTGTGAAGAGCTCTGTTGTTGAAAATGGGGCCGACTTCCGCGAAATGACCTGCACATGCATACACGTGTATAGTAGACTTGTCACATATGGCCTACACCTGTATACAAGCATATCGCATATAATATACTTGTCACATATGGCCTACACCTGTATACACGTGTATAGTAGACTTGTCACATATGGCCTACACCTGTATACAAGCATATCGCATATAATATACTTGTCACATATGGCCTACACCTGTATACACGCGTATAGTAGCCTTGTCACATATGACCTTCACCTGTATACGCGCGTATAGTAGACATGTCACATATGGCCTACACCTGTATACAAATTTCAAATGACAAACCACTGTTTGTTTCCACCAAAGTATATGTATACTTGTAACTTGTTATCAAATCCATATGTAGCATTAAATGGAATCGAGTTTTTGTTACTGTAGATTCAGTTCTTTTAGTTCTTGTAAAGTTGCTTTGCTTCTTATTCATCTTCCGTTATTTCATACATGTTTGTAATACAATGTACAGATGCAGTTAACATGATTGTAATACAATGTACAGGTGCAGTTAACATGTTTGTAATACAATGTACATATGCAGTTAACATGTTTGTAATACAATGTACAGGTGCAGTTAACATGTTTGTAATACAATGTACATATGCAGTTAACATGTTTGTAATACAATGTACAGGTGCAGTTAACATGTTTGTAATACAATGTACAGGTGCAGTTAACATGATTGTAATACAATGTACAGGTGCAGTTAACATGTTTGTAATACAATGTACAGGTGCAGTTAACATGATTGTAATACAATGTACAGGTGCAGTTAACATGTTTGTAATACAATGTACAGGTGCAGTTAACATGTTTGTAATACAATGTACAGGTGCAGTTAACATGATTGTAATACAATGTACAGGTGCAGCTAACATGTTTGTAATACAATGTACAGGTGCAGCTAACATGTTTGTAATACAATGTACAGGTGCAGTTAACATGATTGTAATACAATGTACTGGTGCAGTTAACATGTTTGTAATACAATGTACAGGTGCAGTTAACATGTTTGTAATACAATGTACAGGTGCAGTTAACATGATTGTAATACAATGTACAGGTGCAGTTAACATGTTTGTAATACAATGTACAGGTGCAGTTAACATGATTGTAATACAATGTACTGGTGCAGTTAACATGTTTGTAATACAATGTACTGGTGCAGTTAACGTGTTTGTAATACAATGAACAGATGCAGTTAACATGTTTGTAATACAATGTACTGGTACAGTTAACATGTTTGTAATACAATGTACTGGTGCAGTTAACATTATTGTAATACAATGTACAGGTGCAGTTAACATGTTTGTAATACAATGTACTGGTGCAGTCAACATGTTTGTAATGCAATGTACAGGTGCAGTTAACATGTTTGTAATACAATGTACAGATGCAGTTAACATGTTTGTAATACAATGTACAGGTGCAGTTAACATGATTGTAATACAATGTACAGGTGCAGTTAACATGTTTGTAATACAATGTACAGGTGCAGTTAACATGTTTGTAATACAATGTACAGGTGCAGTTAACATGATTGTAATACAATGTACAGGTGCAGTTAACATGTTTGTAATACAATGTACAGGTGCAGTTAACATGTTTGTAATACAATGTACAGGTGCAGTTAACATGATTGTAATACAATGTACTGGTGCAGTTAACATGTTTGTAATACAATGTACAGGTGCAGTTAACATGATTGTAATACAATGTACAGGTGCAGTTAACATGTTTGTAATACAATGTACAGGTGCAGTTAACATGATTGTAATACAATGTACTGGTGCAGTTAACATGTTTGTAATACAATGTACTGGTGCAGTTAACGTGTTTGTAATACAATGAACAGATGCAGTTAACATGTTTGTAATACAATGTACTGGTACAGTTAACATGTTTGTAATACAATGTACTGGTGCAGTTAACGTGTTTGTAATACAATGAACAGATGCAGTTAACATGTTTGTAATACAATGTACTGGTACAGTTAACATGTTTGTAATACAATGTACTGGTGCAGTTAACATTATTGTAATACAATGTACAGGTGCAGTTAACATGTTTGTAATACAATGTACTGGTGCAGTCAACATGTTTGTAATGCAATGTACAGGTGCAGTTAACATGTTTGTAATACAATGTACAGATGCAGTTAACATGTTTGTAATACAATGTACAGGTGCAGTTAACATGATTGTAATACAATGTACAGGTGCAGTTAACATGTTTGTAATACAATGTACAGGTGCAGTTAACATGTTTGTAATACAATGTACAGGTGCAGTTAACATGATTGTAATACAATGTACAGGTGCAGTTAACATGTTTGTAATACAATGTACAGGTGCAGTTAACATGATTGTAATACAATGTACTGGTGCAGTTAACATGTTTGTAATTCAATGTACTGGTGCAGTTAACGTGTTTGTAATACAATGTACTGGTACAGTTAACATGTTTGTAATACAATGTACTGGTGCAGTTAACATTATTGTAATACAATGTACAGGTGCAGTTAACATGTTTGTAATACAATGTACAGATGCAGTTAACATGTTTGTAATACAATGTACAGGTGCAGTTAACATGATTGTAATACAATGTACTGGTGCAGTTAACATGTTTGTAATACAATGTACAGATGCAGTTAACATGTTTGTAATACAATGTACAGGTGCAGTTAACGTGATTGTAATACAATGTACAGGTGCAGTTAACATGTTTGTAATACAATGTACAGGTGCAGTTAACATGATTGTAATACAATGTACTGGTGCAGTTAACATGTTTGTAATACAATGTACTGGTGCAGTTAACGTGTTTGTAATACAATGAACAGATGCAGTTAACATGTTTGTAATACAATGTACTGGTACAGTTAACATGTTTGTAATACAATGTACTGGTGCAGTTAACATTATTGTAATACAATGTACAGGTGCAGTTAACATGTTTGTAATACAATGTACTGGTGCAGTTAACGTGTTTGTAATACAATGAACAGATGCAGTTAACATGTTTATAATACAATGTACTGGTGCAGTTAACATGTTTGTAATACAATGTACTGGTGCAGTTAACATGTTTGTAATACAATGTACATATGCAGTTAACATGTTTGTAATACAATGTACAGATGCAGTTAACATGTTTGTAATACAATGTACAGGTGCAGTTAACATGATTGTAATACAATGTACAGGTGCAGTTAACATGTTTGTAATACAATGTACAGGTGCAGTTAACATGATTGTAATACAATGTACTGGTGCAGTTAACATGTTTGTAATACAATGTACAGATGCAGTTAACGTGTTTGTAATACAATGAACAGATGCAGTTAACATGTTTGTAATACAATGTACTGGTACAGTTAACATGTTTGTAATACAATGTACTGGTGCAGTTAACATGTTTGTAATACAATGTACTGGTGCAGTTAACATGTTTGTAATACAATGTACTGGTGCAGTTAACATGTTTGTAATACAATGTGCTGGTGCAGTTAACATGTTTGTAATACAATGTGCTGGTGCAGTTTAAAATCAAGGGTCACACATTAAACGGTAGTGTCAAAGGCAGCACTTGTCCAGGTCTTCCTGCAGCGCACAGAATCTTCTCCGCTGCTGATCCTGCTTCCTGCTTACAAAGATTAATCGTTGCTCCTTGAAGCGTTGTCTTAGTCGTATTTTGAACGAGATAGCTTCATGTGTCCGTAGCAAATGGATCGGAACTAGGCACGCTGCCTGACGACGTTGTATGCGCGCACACACAACATATTCTACTTAATTATGACCAAAGGACGTGCAACATTATTTCATGTAATGAAGCCTAGCTTTATTGTAAGTAAACCTCAATAGTTATGATTAGGTGAAAATCGTTAAACACTTAACTTTATTATTTCTTATCACCAATTATTTTAACCATGATTAGAGACATTGTATGACTAACTAAACGTTTCTTTGTCTTGTAGTAAATACATACCGATTCTTACTTGAATTAAACAATCCATCACATCATGATTTTCTAAACTGCCGTAGCATTTAAAATAAATTTATATTTTCTCTTTTGTTGCACCATCGTAGAAATCATTCTAAATGCTACCGAGTCTATATTTGAAGAAGGTATAGATGTGTATTTAACATTTATAATACCGAGTCTATATTTGAAGAAGGTATAGATGTGTATTTAACATTTATAATACCGAGTCTATATTTGAAGAAGGTATAGATGTGTATTTAACATTTATAATACCGAGTCTATATTTGAAGAAGGCATAGATGTGTATTTAACATTTATAATACCGAGTCTATATTTGAAGAAGGTATAGATGTGTATTTAACATTTATAATACCGAGTCTATATTTGAAGAAGGCATAGATGTGTATTTAACATTTATAATACCGAGTCTATATTTGAAGAAGGTATAGATGTGTATTTAACATTTATAATACCGAGTCTATATTTGAAGAAGGTATAGATGTGTATTTAACATTTATAATACCGAGTCTATATTTGAAGAAGGTATAGATGTGTATTTAACATTTATAATACCGAGTCTATATTTGAAGAAGGTATAGATGTGTATTTAACATTTATAATACCGAGTCTATATTTGAAGAAGGTATAGATGTGTATTTAACATTTATAATACCGAGTCTATATTTGAAGAAGGTATAGATGTGTATTTAACATTTATAATAATAAGCAAAGCAAATGTTATTCCCCTAACACCATTCTTAACTGAACTGTAACAAATGTGTGGAAGTTATGTGGAAGTTTCCTAATCGAGACGCCTATTCGAACGTACGCGACCCACTCTTATAGCCGAGCTGCGCGATTATTGATACGAGTAACGATACTAAATGGTGGTGCTCTGAACTGGGTTTTACTTGGTCATTCACAGGATTAACAGTCCTTCCAGTCACAAAAGGGAGGAACCAGATCGGACCCTAATCCCTTTACAGTGTATCAAACCGCTGTAGACCTAGACCTGTGTTTTCATTGCAGCTCCGAACTGACAACTACTATAGTCTGCAATAAATTGTAACCGTAAAACATCAACGTGAACGTATTATCACGAGTTTATTGCGTAACAAAATGACGACTATTAGAAGAAAAGAGTACGTGCTGAGCGTGCATTCCCTGACTAGTGACATCAATTGCAACATCTACAATGAGTAACGTGGCTGTCTTTGTTACATAAACAGTGGGTAACGAGGATTACTGCCTTTGTTAGTGTGTAACAAGGCTTACTTCTTACTTATGTAAGTAGGTTTATTTTATTTGTCACACTATAGTGTTTAACTATGTTCAACATATTTGTTACACATGCAGTGTAACAAGGCCTACTATCTCTGATACAATATGTATAACAAAGTTTACTGTCAGTTACATTCTACAAGTCTTACTGCATATGTTACATCTACAGTTGTAACTAGTCCGACTGCCTCTGTTATATCTACAGTTTTAACAATGCTTACTTTTTTGCTACAATAGTATATAACAAGACTTACTGTCTGTTAAATTACAGTAACAAGTCTGACTATTTCTGCACATTTACAGTTTGTAACAAGGCTTACTGAATATATCTCCAGTTGGTAAAATGGATTCAAATGACAGGCTGCACTGACAGTGCTTCATGCACGGGCTGGTGTGTTTTCTTATGAACATATACAGTAATACCCACCATTAATGACAAATGACAGGCTGCACTGACAGTGCTTCATGCACGGGCTGGTGTGTTTTCTTATGAACATATACAGTAATACCCACCATTAATGACAAATGACAGGCTGCACTGACAGTGCTTCATGCATGGGTTGGTGTGTTATCTTATGAACATATACAGTAATACCCACCATTAATGACAAATGACAGGCTGCACTGACAGTGCTTCATGCATGGGCTGGTGTGTTATCTTATGAACATATACAGTAATACCCACCATTAATGACAAATGACAGGCTGCACTGACAGTGCTTCATGCATGGGCTGGTGTGTTTTCTTATGAACATATACAGTAATACCCACAATTAATGACAAATGACAGGCTGCACTGACATTGCTTCATGCATGGGCTGGTGTGTTATCTTATGAACATATACAGTAATACCCACCATTAATGACAAATGACAGGCTGCACTGACAGTGCTTCATGCATGGGCTGGTGTGTTATCTTATGAACATATACAGTAATACCCACCATTAATGACAAATGACAGGCTGCACTGACAGTGCTTCATGCATGGGCTGGTGTGTTTTCTTATGAACATATACAGTAATACCCACCATTAATGACAAATGACAGGCTGCACTGACAGTGCTTCATGCATGGGCTGGTGTGTTATCTTATGAACATATACAGTAATACCCACCATTAATGACAAATGACAGGCTGCACTGACAGTGCTTCATGCATGGGCTGGTGTGTTATATTATGAACATATACAGTAATACCCACCATTAATGCAAAGTATATAGGTTCTTTGAGTTTTGCACGGGGAATCAGTGTATATTACATGTCAAATTGCACAATCTATTTACTCACCGACTGTCACAATTCTGATGGAAAGAAATAACTGATACTGCCACCATTTATTTCACCTGTTAACTGTGTCTGTAATATCAGAGTAACTCGACCAGTGGCCAATCTAGGGGCAAAGTTAGATGCACGTACCACACTATGAACACAATATACAACAGAGTACTATTTAACCAGGGCAATATGTAAGTTCTTATACAGCAAGGTATCTAGTCTTTAGGACCACCAAGACCTGTAAGTTGTTATACAGCAAGATATCCAGTCTTTAGGACCACCGAGACCTGTAAGTTCCTATACAGCAAGGTATCCAGTCTTTAGGACCACCGAGACCTGTAAGTTCTTATACAGCAAGGTATCCAGTCTTTAGGACCACCCAGACCTGTAAGTTCTTATACAGCAAGGTATCCAGTCTTTAGGACCACCGAGACCTGTAAGTTCTTATACAGCAAGGTATCCAGTCTTTAGGACCACCGAGACCTGTAAGTTCTTATACAGCAAGGTATCCAGTCTTTAGGACCACCGAGACCTGTAAGTTCTTATACAGCAAGGTATCCAGTCTTTAGGACCACCGAGACCTGTAAGTTCTTATACAGCATGGTATCCAGTCTTTAGGACCACCGAGACTTGTAAGTTCCTATACAGCAAGGTATCCAGTCTTTAGGACCACCGAGACCTGTAAGTTCCTATACAGTAAGGTATCCAGTCTTTAGGACCACCGAGACTTGTAAGTTCTTATACAGCAAGGTATCCTGTCTTTAGGACCACCGAGACCTTAAGTTCTTATACAGCAAGGTATCCAGTCTTTAGGACCACCGAGACCTGTAAGTTCTTATACAGCAAGGTATCCAGTCTTTAGGACCACCAAGACCTGTAAGTTCTTATACAGCAAGGTATCCAGTCTTTAGGACCACCAAGACCTGTAAGTTCCTATACAGCAAGGTATCCAATCTTTAGGACCACCGAGACCTGTAAGTTCTTATACAGCAAGGTATCTAGTCTTTAGGACCACCGAGACCTTTAAGTTCTTATACAGCAAGGTATCTAGTCTTTAGGACCACCGAGACCTGTAAGTCCCTATACAGCAAGGTATCCAGTCTTTAGGACCACCGAGACCTGTAAGTTCCTATACAGCATGGTATCCAATCTTTAGGACCACCGAGACCTGTAAGTTCCTATACAGTAAGGTATCCAGTCTTTAGGACCACCGAGACTTGTAAGTTCTTATACAGCAAGGTATCCAGTCTTTAGGACCACCGAGACCTTAAGTTCTTATACAGCAAGGTATCCAGTCTTTAGGACCACCGAGACCTGTAAGTTCCTATACAGCAAGGTATCCAGTCTTTAGGACCACCAAGACCTGTAAGTTCTTATACAGCAAGGTATCCAGTCTTTAGGACCACCGAGACCTGTATGTTCCTATACAGCAAGGTATCCAGTCTTTAGGACCACCGAGACCTTAAGTTCTTATACAGCAAGGTATCCAGTCTTTAGGACCACCGAGACCTGTAAGTTCCTATACAGCAAGGTATCCAGTCTTTAGGACCACCGAGACCTGTAAGTTCTTATACAGCAAGGTATCCAGTCTTTAGGACCACCGAGACCTGTATGTTCCTATACAGCAAGGTATCCAGTCTTTAGGACCACCGAGACCTGTAAGTTCTTATACAGCAAGGTATCCAGTCTTTAGGACCACCGAGACCTGTAAGTTCCTATACAGCAAGGTATCCAGTCTTTAGGACCACCGAGACCTGTAAGTTCCTATACAGCAAGGTATCCAATCTTTAGGACCACCGAGACCTGTAAGTTCCTATACAGCAAGGTATCCAGTCTTTAGGACCACCGAGACTTGTAAGTTCTTATACAGCAAGGTATCCAGTCTTTAGGACCACCGAGACCTTAAGTTCTTATACAGCAAGGTATCCAGTCTTTAGGACCACCGAGACCTGTAAGTTCTTATACAGCAAGGTATCCAGTCTTTAGGACCACCGAGACATGTAAGTTCCTATACAGCAAGGTATCCAGTCTTTAGGACCACTGAGACCTGTACGTTCCTATACAGCAAGGTATCCAGTCTTTAGGACCACCGAGACTTGTAAGTTCTTATACAGCAAGGTATCCAGTCTTTAGGACCACCGAGACCTTAAGTTCTTATACAGCAAGGTATCCAGTCTTTAGGACCACCGAGACCTGTAAGTTCTTATACAGCAAGGTATCCAGTCTTTAGGATCACCAAGACCTGTAAGTTCTTATACAGCAAGGTATCCAGTCTTTAGGACCACCAAGACCTGTAAGTTCCTATATAGCAAGGTATCCAATCTTTAGGACCACCGAGACCTGTAAGTTCTTATACAGCAAGGTATCTAGTCTTTAGGACCACCAAGACCTGTAAGTTCTTATACAGCAAGGTATCCAGTCTTTAGGACCACCAAGACTTGTAAGTTCCTATACAGCAAGGTATCCAGTCTTTAGGACCACCGAGACCTGTAAGTTCCTATACAGCAAGGTATCTAGTCTTTAGGACCACCGAGACCTTTAAGTTCTTATACAGCAAGGTATCCAGTCTTTAGGACCACCGAGACCTGTAAGTTCTTATACAGCAAGGTATCTAGTCTTTAGGACCACCGAGACCTTTAAGTTCTTATACAGCAAGGTATCCAGTCTTTAGGACCACCGAGACCTGTAAGTTCTTATACAGCAAGGTATCCAATCTTTAGGACCACCGAGACCTTTAAGTTCTTATACAGCAAGGTATCCAGTCTTTAGGACCACCGAGACCTGTAAGTTCTTATACAGCAAGGTATCCAGTCTTTAGGACCACCCAGACCTGTAAGTTCCTATACAGCAAGGTATCTAGTCTTTAGGACCACCGAGACCTGTAAGTTCTTATACAGCAAGGTATCCAGTCTTTAGGACCACCGAGACCTGTAAGTTCCTATACAGCAAGGTATCCAGTCTTTAGGACCACCAAGACCTGTAAGTTCCTATACAGCAAGGTATCTAGTCTTTAGGACCACCGAGACCATTAAGTTCTTATACAGCAAGGTATCCAGTCTTTAGGACCACCGAGACCTGTAAGTTCTTATACAGCAAGGTATCCAGTCTTTAGGACCACCGAGACCTTTAAGTTCTTATACAGCAAGGTATCCAGTCTTTAGGACCACCAAGACCTGTAAGTTCCTATACAGCAAGGTATCCAGTCTTTAGGACCACCGAGACCTGTAAGTTCCTATACAGCAAGGTATCCAGTCTTTAGGACCACCGAGACCTGTAAGTTCTTATACAGCAAGGTATCCAGTCTTTAGGACCACCGAGACCTGTAAGTTCCTATACAGCAAGGTATCCAGTCTTTAGGACCACCGAGACCTGTAAGTTCTTATACAGCAAGGTATCCAGTCTTTAGGACCACCGAGACCTGTAAGTTCCTATACAGCAAGGTATCCAGTCTTTAGGACCACCGAGACCTGTAAGTTCTTATACAGCAAGGTATCCAGTCTTTAGGACCACCGAGACCTGTAAGTTCCTATACAGCAAGGTATCTAGTCTTTAGGACCACCGAGACCTGTAAGTTCCTATACAGCAAGGTATCCAGTCTTTAGGACCACCGAGACCTGTAAGTTCTTATACAGCAAGGTATCCAGTCTTTAGGACCACCGAGACCTGTAAGTTCCTATACAGCAAGGTATCCAGTCTTTAGGACCACCGAGACCTGTAAGTTCCTATACAGCAAGGTATCCAGTCTTTAGGACCACCAAGACCTGTAAGTCCCTATACAGCAAGGTATCCAGTCTTTAGGACCACCGAGACCTGTAAGTTCCTATACAGCAAGGTATCCAGTCTTTAGGACCACCAAGACCTGTAAGTCCCTATACAGCAAGGTATCCAATCTTTAGGTTCTATTCACTATGCTATCATGGCCAACAGCCCACTCATCCAATTAATGTCTCCACAATACAGGAACAATATGTGCCCAATGCAAGCAACATCAAAATATAATTGTAAAACAGTTTGAGCTGAGTTAGGTAGATACATCATACACCATGATAATAAATTATATCAATTGATAAATTAATCAAAATACACAATTATTAATTATGCCGTAGTATTATATGGAATGTTAAATGATCAAAATGCACCCTTGAACAGCAGATACCATGGAACACCAGGTCATTAAATCATTGTATGGAACACCAGAAGGTCATTAAACCATTGTATGGAACACCAGAAGGTCATTAAATCATTGTATGGAACACCAGATGGTCATTAAATCATTGTATGGAACACCAGATGGTCATTAAATCATTGTATGGAACACCAGATGGTCATTAAATCATTGTATGGAACACCAGATTGTCATTAAATCATTGTACGGAACACCATATGGTCATTAAATCATTGTATGGAACACAAGATGGTCATTAAATCATTGTACGGAACACCAGATTGTCATTAAATCACTGTATGGGACACCAAACAAACAATACATAGTTGATACCTTATTTAACATTGACCAAGTAAAATGTTGCATTTGTACATAACGGCTTGATATTTATTGATTGGTTTGACTGAATAAGAAGCAACCTTAGATCAATCTCCACACCATTTATGGGCGTTTCCTTTTTACATATGTGCAACTCGTTACTTATAAAAGCAATCTGACAAATACTGGCCACCCAGTTTTGACAACAATTTGACAAATACTGGTCACATAGCTTTGGGTAGTTCTACACACAGATGTACGTTACATCACAGATGTACGTTAAGTCACAGATATGCCCAGCAAAACACAACAGCAGCTTCGTTGTAGGAAGTCTGCGACAATTTCAGTTCAGTTGCCAAAGTTCATTCATTGTGGCAACTGTGTTTCTCTCAACGTCCACTGCAGACACACAGTGGTGCTCTTAGAGAGATATGAATACAACTTTGAGAACATCACAACCAGTGCAGTCAGCCTTGCAGACAGCCGACTCTGGTCAAGACTGCCATAGAGAAAACACCAAGATGCACTCCGGAGCCACAGGCCTGACAAAACTACACTAAAATATTCACAGTTAATATCACAATTTGCTCACAACACATTAGTATTACTAATCCAATAATTTATTCACTAAATACCTGACATTCACACCAAGTGTCATGCTTAAGTAATCTAACATTTATCATGAAACACAGTGCATCATATTATACACAGACACTGCCACAAGCAACTATGTGTCAGATAAAATGTTTGTAAATGTACACAATCACCTGTACACTTTTGTATCAATTAGGGGTCATGTTGGGGGCCACTGAACATTTACACAAACTTTTAATTCCCATATCTAAAAAAACACTACGAGACATACCCTGAAAATTACATAAAATAATCATCATGAAATGGTAAAATGCATCAAAGTGTAAGTTAGTCCACTGATTATACATTGACGATGTATTAAATGTAGATGTTAATTAAGAACTTAATTGAGATATCCAAGATGTATGTGGCTTACAATAATGATCTTCTACATTTTAAAATAATTAATTGTACAAAACATTTGACAACTTTTCCTGCTCCGCATCCAAGTCATGTAATGCTGGAATGTCATCTCATACACACAGTCAACGCAAGGTAAAATAAACTATTAACACTTTTGTCAAAACAAATCCATATGTTACTTTGCTGGATATGACAGAGAATATTTGAAATATGTAAAATTAAAAATAACTGCAAGTTATACAATCTTTGCAACTTATTTGTTATTTTGTACAATCCTCATCATGTATTTGTTTTGTACAATCCTAATTATGTATTTGTTTTGTACAATCCTCATTATGTATTTGTTTTGTACAATCCTCATTATGTATTTGTTTTGTACAATCCTCATTATGTATTTGTTTTGTACAATCCTCATTATGTATTTGTTTTGTACAATCCTCATTATGTATTTGTTTTGTACAATCCTCATTATGTATTTGTTTTGTACAATCCTCATTATGTATTTATTTTGTACAATCCTCATTATGTATTTGTTTTGTACAATCCTCATTATGTATTTGCTAAAACAAAATAGTTCTATGATATTATATGTAACACATAGCACTATTGTTATCAAGGTATATACACAAATGCTTGTCTAAATGCAGTCAAAATATAAACAAAAGAATCTGCAAATGTGTAAACTGACCAGTCTTGTAATGCTTTATCCAATGGTATAGTTTGACGTCTTGTGGTACCATTGTCCAATGGTGTAGACTGACCGTTTTTCTAGTGCCATTGTCCAATGGTGTAGACTAACCATTCTTGTTCTTGTAGTCCAGTGGTGTAAATTGACCAGGCTTGTAGTGCCATTGACCATTGGTGTAGAATGATTATCGTGTATCATTGTCCAATAGTATAGATTAATCAACGGAGCAGTAGTAATGTCCACTGGTGTATGTTGACGGTATATAATGGTGTTTAACAAATATGATGTGATAAAACACAAATATCTTCCACAAACCAGAACAGGTCGTTTACCAACTCAACAACAGTTCTGTAAAATAAATATACAACATGTGTCAATCATACGACTTGTCTTGACAATAAAATTACATCTTGGTGACTTCTGGGGTGTTGCTGTGGCCGTTTCCTCCGGCGACGCCAGCCATGTGAGAGTGGGGACTGGGGAGGCTGGTTGACTCGCTCACTGGGGCGGTGAAGATGTCTCGGTGCTCCTGCTCCAGTCGGGCACATCGGGCCTCGTATGCCTGTCGCACTTCCTCCTCATGCTGGAAAGGAGGCAGGGAGAGACTGGGTGAACAAAGATGTATTTATTCAAGTAAGTCCTATTACTGAGGTCAAACAGTGCATGCCACTACATCATTATGATTATTCGAACAGGTTTCCTAGAATCACAATGATCCTCCACTTTAGTTCTTCATCATCAGTTCTCTGCTATAATTACTGTGGATGTAACTCACACAGCCGGGGCCAGAGTCGTCTTTCTCTAGAGTCGTCCTTCTCTAGAGTTAGAGAGTCCACAACAGGCTACGCATTTACCTCTTGTGTGGGATCTTTTACTTTCCCCGGCATAGACTAGTGCCCTGCATGGGCCGGGCTTTGGGCCCAAGCCCGGCCCTCTACTAAATTTCTTCTTCCTATATTTTGCAGGCCGAGGCTGGGCCTGGGCCGAACAAATATTAAATATACATGGGGCTTGGGCCGGGCATGGGCCTAGTGTGAAAGGGCAAGGCCGGGCCTAGGCCTAATAAAATATTAATACAAAACCCATACATATTACTACTACATAGTACATACAGAATACAGATCTTACAGATGCATATTTTTGGCATGAATGTAGCCTTTTGCATAGTTCTAATGGTCCCATAAGTTCACTTGGCTGGAAGTAGCCAGCCCCAAATGTTTATTTTAGACATATTTGCAGAGGCAATCAAGCCATGAATAACTATAAATTTATCACTTTTTTGGCCCTACCAGTGGACATTCTATTGTCTAGATCTTCCCTCCAAATCTTGCCTGCTTGAATGACCTGCCCAGTGCCCACCCCAGTTGGTATTTTCCAATTGTGTTAAATAGTATCTACTGGCTCAAATTATATTCCTAGCATAGACACCAGGTAGAAGGGACCAATGGCTGTTAGTGTCTCGTCTGAAAGACACAGTCAAAGTGGTCTCACTACACACAAGGCCTACCAAACACTTGTTGCACTAATTATATGTTTAAAAAGCAAATTCATGAATACGAAACACATTGTTGGCTTTCCCACTATGTAGCCGCTACACTATGTGGCCAGTACACCAAGACCTATTAGTGACCTTCATTCATCCTTCAATGTATCCACTGACCTTGACCTTGTCTTCTGCTGCCCGTTGTCTAAGCATGTCAAACATCTCGACCACGTCTGCCTTCCGTCTGTCCAGCAAGTCCTGGAGCTGCAATATATAACAGGAACGACTTAGATTATACAACAGGAAGGACTTAGATTATAGCTGGAGAGAATACAAAGACAGGCAAATGAACTGATAAGAAACATGGTAGATAAAACAGTGTCAGATAACCTGGTGATCCACCCATAGATGAAGACTAATGAGAAGCCAATGACATCCTTCTCTTTTTTTACATCTGGAGCTTGTTGCTTTGGTAGTCTTGATAAATCACACAGACTGATGTCTGTCTGTGACTGGATGGACACTTGACTGGTCATGACTGAAAGAGATTAGCAGAGATTGAAAGGAAAGCTACACAGAGAAACGGTCAGTGGAAATGAAGAAGCCTCACCTTCTGGCGTTCTAGTACAGCCAAAGTGATATGTTTCTTCATTGCTTCCCTCTTGATCCTGTGAATATAAACAGACGTCAACTCTCAGAGACACAGACACAATATTCAGTGGTGTATTTAGGGTCTTGGAAAGGGTGGGCTGAGCTGAGTCACCCACTAGTCTGCTATCCTACCATGTAAGGCGCAACAGGATATCCATGAGAATATCCATGACAGGATGTTGCAATAGACAGTGACCAAAAGTTAACTTTTTGATTTACACACAACGGCTACAGAAAACATTTAAAATCACCACTGGATGATATTACTTGAATGCCCAACAGATGGTGATTTGAACATTAGAAGACCCAAAAAAAATCAGAAAGACCATGAAAGACCCACAGAGACCATTAAAGACCCAAATAGACTAAAATACCCAGAAAGATCGAGTGACCCAGAGACACTGAAATACCCAGAAAAAACCAAGAAAGACTGAGAAAAGACATGCCTTGACAACTCATTCTTCTCCTTGTGTTTCTTGGCCAGGGCCTTCATCTCATCATGGTTGTACGTGTCCAACTTCTTCCTCAGGTCAGACACCTCGTGGTCATGGATGTCGTCCAGCTGCTTCAGTAGTGCCTCCTGGCGTAGGTTGATGGCATTAGAGAGTGCACTGTTGAGGAGGAGGACGTAATGACTGGCCATGTCTGACTCAGTCTTGTAGTGTTCCTTGCACAGGGCCATCATGTCTTTGGCCTGGGACAACTTCTGCTCCCGGTGCTGGGAACAGACAGATAGGACAGTGGTGGACACAGGGCCATCATGTCTTTGGCCTGGGACAACTTCTGCTCCCGGTGCTGGGAACAGACAGATAGGACAGTGGTGGACACAGGGCCATCATGTCTTTGGCCTGGGACAACTTCTGCTCCCGGTGCTGGGAACAGACAGATAGGACAGTGGTGGACACAGGGCCATCATGTCTTTGGCCTGGGACAACTTCTGCTCCCGGTGCTGGGAACAGACAGATAGGACAGTGGTGGACACGGTGGTAGAATAAATTATAATAAATGTTCTTTCAACACAAATAAAGGTATTAAACTTAACTCACTTCAACTATGGGTTGCGTCCTTCGGGAACTGATGCAACAGACAATACACTGGGACATTTTGGTTCAGTCTCAAAATTTAGTTCCCGAAGAATGCAACTATTAGTCACTGAAACACTGAAGTTAGCTAACTTTAATAGTTGTGAGTTGTGTTAACAGAAGATTTATAATCACACAAAAACCTAGTTACACACACAACCAACTCCTGTTGACTCAATGCTCCAGGACAGCCAACTCCTGTTGACTCAATACTCCAAGACAGCCAACTCCTGTTGACTCACTGCTCCAGGACAGCCAACTCCTGTTGACTCAATGCTCCAGGACAACCAACTCCTGTTGACTCAATGCTCCAGGACAGCCAACTCCTGTTGACTCAATGCTCCAGGACAACCAACTCCTGTTGACTCAATGCTCCAGGACAGTCAACTTCTGTTGACTCAATGCTCCAGGACAGCCAACTCCTGTTGACTCAATGCTCCAGGACAGCCAACTCCTGTTGACTCACTGCTCCAGGACAGCCAACTCCTGTTGACTCAATGCTCCAGGACAACCAACTCCTGTTGACTCACTGCTCCAGGACAACCAACTCCTGTTGACTCACTGCTCCAAGACAGCCAACTCCTGTTGACTCAATGCTCCAAGACAACCAACTCCTGTTGACTCAATGCTCCAAGACAGCCAACTCCTGTTGACTCACTGCTCCAGGACAGCCAACTCCTGTTGACTCAATGCTCCAGGACAGCCAACTCCTGTTGACTCAATGCTCCAGGACAACCAACTCCTGTTGACTCAATGCTCCAGGACAGCCAACTGCTGTTGACTCAATGCTCCAGGACAGCCAACTCCTGTTTACTCACTGCTCCAGGACAGCCAACTCCTGTTGACTCAATGCTCCAGGACAACCAACTCCTGTTGACTCACTGCTCCAGGACAACCAACTCCTGTTGACTCACTGCTCCAAGACAGCCAACTCCTGTTGACTCAATGCTCCAAGACAACCAACTCCTGTTGACTCAATGCTCCAAGACAGCCAACTCCTGTTGACTCACTGCTCCAGAACAGCCAACTCCTGTTGACTCAATGCTCCAGGACAGCCAACTCTTGTTGACTCAATGCTCCAGGACAGCCAACTCCTGTTGACTCAATGCTCCACGACAGCCAACTCCTGTTGACTCACTGCTCCAGGACAGCCAACTCCTGTTGACTCAATGCTCCAGGACAGCCAACTCCTGTTGACTCAATGCTCCAGGACAGCCAACTCCTGTTGACTCAATGCTCCAGGACAGCCAACTCCTGTTGACTCAATGCTCCAGGACAGCCAACTCATGTTGACACACTGCTCCAGGACAGCCAACGTCTGTTGACTCAATGCTCCAGGACAGCCAACTCATGTTGACCACTGCTCCAGGACAGCCAACTCCTGTTGACACACTGCTCCAGGACAACCAACTCCTGTTGAGTCAATGCTCCAAGACAGCCAACTCCTGTTGACTCAATGCTCCAGTACAGCCAACTCCTGTTGACTCAATGCTCCAGGACAGCCAACTCCTGTTGACTCACTGCTCCAGGACAGCCAACTCCTGTTGACTCAATGCTCCAAGAGAGCCAACACCTGTTGACTCACTGCTCCAGGACAGCCAACTCCTGTTGACTCACTGCTCCAGGACAGCCAACTCCTGTTGACACACTGCTCCAGGACAGCAAACTCCTGTTGACTCACTGCTCCAGGACAGCCAACTCCTGTTGACACACTGCTCCAGGACAGCCAACTTCTGTTGACTCAATGCTCCAGGACAGCCAACTTCTGTTGACTCAATGCTCCAGAACAGCCAACTTCTGTTGACTCACTGCTCCAGGACAGCCAACTTCTGTTGACTCAATGCTCCAGGAGAGCCAACTCCTGTTGACACACTGCTCCAGGACAGCCAACTTCTGTTGACTCACTGCTCCAGGACAGCCAACTTCTGTTGACTCAATGCTCCAAGACAGCCAACTTCTATTGACTCAATGCTCCAGGACAACCAATTCCTGTTGATTCAATGTTCCAGGACAACCAACTTCTGTTGACTCAATGCTCCAGGACAGCCAACTCCTGTTGACTCAATGCTCCAGGACAGCCAACTCCTGTTGACTCAATGCTCCAGGACAACCAACTCCTATTGACTCAATGCTCCAGGACAGCCAACTTCTGTTGACTCAATGTTCCAGGACAGTCAACTCCTTTTGACTCACTGCTCCAAGACGGCCAACTCCTGTTGACACTGCTCCAGGACAACCAACTCCTGTTGACTCAATGCTCCAAGACAGCCAACTCCTGTTGACTCAATGCTCCAGTACAGCCAACTCCTGTTGACTCAATGCTCCAGGACAGCCAACTCCTGTTGACTCACTGCTCCAGGACAGCCAACTCCTGTTGACTCACTGCTCCAGGACAGCCAACTCCTGTTGACTCAATGCTCCAAGAGAGCCAACACCTGTTGACTCACTGCTCCAGGACAGCCAACTCCTGTTGACTCACTGCTCCAGGACAGCCAACTCCTGTTGACACACTGCTCCAGGACAGCCAACTCCTGTTCACTCACTGCTCCAGGACAGCCAACTCCTGTTGACACAATGCTCCAGGACAGCCAACTTCTGTTGACTCAATGCTCCAGGACAGCCAACTTCTGTTGACTCAATGCTCCAGGACAGCCAACTTCTGTTGACTCACTGCTCCAGGACAGCCAACTTCTGTTGACTCAATGCTGCAGGACAGCCAACTCCTGTTGACACACTGCTCCAGGACAGCCAACTTCTGTTGACTCACTGCTCCAGGACAGCCAACTCCTGTTGACTCAATGCTCCAGGACAGCCAACTCCTGTTGACTCAATGCTCCAGGACAGCCAACTCCTGTTGACTCAATGCTCCAAGACAGCCAACTTCTATTGACTCAATGCTCCAGGACAACCAATTCCTGTTGATTCAATGTTCCAGGACAACCAACTTCTGTTGACTCAATGCTCCAGGACAGCCAACTCCTGTTGACTCAATGCTCCAGGACAGCCAACTCCTGTTGACTCAATGCTCCAGGACAACCAACTCCTATTGACTCAATGCTCCAGGACAGCCAACTTCTGTTGACTCAATGTTCCAGGACAGTCAACTCCTTTTGACTCACTGCTCCAAGACGGCCAACTCCTGTTGACACTGCTCCAGGACAACCAACTCCTGTTGACTCAATGCTCCAAGACAGCCAACTCCTGTTGACTCAATGCTCCAGTACAGCCAACTCCTGTTGACTCAATGCTCCAGGACAGCCAACTCCTGTTGACTCACTGCTCCAGGACAGCCAACTCCTGTTGACTCACTGCTCCAGGACAGCCAACTCCTGTTGACTCAATGCTCCAAGAGAGCCAACACCTGTTGACTCACTGCTCCAGGACAGCCAACTCCTGTTGACTCACTGCTCCAGGACAGCCAACTCCTGTTGACACACTGCTCCAGGACAGCCAACTCCTGTTGACTCACTGCTCCAGGACAGCCAACTCCTGTTGACACAATGCTCCAGGACAGCCAACTTCTGTTGATTCAATGCTCCAGGACAGCCAACTTCTGTTGACTCAATGCTCCAGGACAGCCAACTTCTGTTGACTCACTGCTCCAGGACAGCCAACTTCTGTTGACTCAATGCTGCAGGACAGCCAACTCCTGTTGACACACTGCTCCAGGACAGCCAACTTCTGTTGACTCACTGCTCCAGGACAGCCAACTCCTGTTGACTCAATGCTCCAGGACAGCCAACTCCTGTTGACTCAATGCTCCAGGACAGCCAACTCCTGTTGACTCACTGCTCCAGGACAGCCAACTCCTGTTGACTCAATGCTCCAGGACAGCCAACTCCTGTTGACTCAATGCTCCAAGACAGCCAGCTTCTGTTGACTCAATGCTCCAGTACAGCCAACTCCTGTTGACTCAATGCTCCAGGACAGCCAACTCCTGTTGACTCAATGCTCCAGGACAGCCAACTCCTGTTGACTCACTGCTCCAGGACAGCCAACTCCTATTGACTCAATGCTCCAAGACAGCCAACACCTGTTGACTCAATGCTCCAGGACAGCCAACTCCTGTTGACTCACTGCTCCAGGACAGCCAACTCCTGTTGACTCACTGCTCCAGGACAGCCAACTCCTGTTGACTCAATGCTCCAGGACAACCAACTCCTGTTGACTCACTGCTCCAGGACAACCAACTCCTGTTGACTCACTGCTCCAAGACAGCCAACTCCTGTTGACTCAATGCTCCAAGACAACCAACTCCTGTTGACTCAATGCTCCAAGACAGCCAACTCCTGTTGACTCACTGCTCCAGGACAGCCAACTCCTGTTGACTCAATGCTCCAGGACAGCCAACTCCTGTTGACTCAATGCTCCAGGACAGCCAACTCCTGTTGACTCAATGCTCCAGGACAGCCAACTCCTGTTGACTCACTGCTCCAGGACAGCCAACTCCTGTTGACTCAATGCTCCAGGACAGCCAACTCCTGTTGACTCAATGCTCCAGGACAGCCAACTCCTGTTGACACACTGCTCCAGGACAACCAACTCCTGTTGACTCAATGCTCCAGGACAGCCAACTTCTGTTGACTCAATGCTCCAGGACAGTCAACTCCTGTTGACTCACTGCTCCAAGACAGCCAACTCCTGTTGACACTGCTCCAGGACAACCAACTCCTGTTGACTCAATGCTCCAAGACAGCCAACTCCTGTTGACTCAATGCTCCAGTACAGCCAACTCCTGTTGACTCAATGCTCCAGGACAGCCAACTCCTGTTGACTCAATGCTCCAAGAGAGCCAACACCTGTTGACTCACTGCTCCAGGACAGCCAACTCCTGTTGACTCACTGCTCCAGGACAGCCAACTCCTGTTGACACACTGCTCCAGGACAGCCAACTCCTGTTGACTCACTGCTCCAGGACAGCCAACTCCTGTTGACACACTGCTCCAGGACAGCCAACTTCTGTTGACTCAATGCTCCAGGACAGCCAACTTCTGTTGACTCAATGCTCCAGGACAGCCAACTTCTGTTGACTCAATGCTCCAGGACAGCCAACTTATGTTGACTCACTGCTCCAGGACAGCCAACTTCTGTTGACTCAATGCAGCAGGACAGCCAACTCCTGTTGACACAATGCTCCAGGACAGCCAACTTCTGTTGACTCACTGCTCCAGGACAGCCAACTTCTGTTGACTCAATGCTCCAGGACAGCCAACTTCTATTGACTCAATGCTCCAGAACAACCAACTCCTGTTGATTCAATGTTCCAGGACAACCAACTTCTGTTGACTCAATGCTCCAGGACAGCCAACTCCTGTTGACTCAATGCTCCAGGACAGCCAACTCCTGTTGACTCAATGCTCCAGGACAGCCAACTCCTGTTGACTCACTGCTCCAGGACAGCCAACTCCTGTTGACTCATTGCTCCAGGACAGCCAACTCCTGTTGACTCAATGCTCCAAGACAGCCAGCTTCTGTTGACTCAATGCTCCAGTACAGCCAACTCCTGTTGACTCAATGCTCCAGGACAGCCAACTCCTGTTGACTCAATGCTCCAGGACAGCCAACTCCTGTTGACTCAATGCTCCAGGACAGCCAACTCCTGTTGACTCACTGCTCCAGGACAGCCAACTCCTGTTGACTCACTGCTCCAGGACAGCCAACTCCTGTTGACTCAATGCTCCAGGACAACCAACTCCTGTTGACTCACTGCTCCAGGACAACCAACTCCTGTTGACTCACTGCTCCAAGACAGCCAACTCCTGTTGACTCAATGCTCCAAGACAACCAACTCCTGTTGACTCAATGCTCCAAGACAGCCAACTCCTGTTGACTCACTGCTCCAGGACAGCCAACTCCTGTTGACTCAATGCTCCAGGACAGCCAACTCCTGTTGACTCAATGCTCCAGGACAGCCAACTCCTGTTGACTCAATGCTCCAGGACAGCCAACTCCTGTTGACTCACTGCTCCAGGACAGCCAACTCCTGTTGACTCAATGCTCCAGGACAGCCAACTCCTGTTGACTCAATGCTCCAGGACAGCCAACTCCTGTTGACACACTGCTCCAGGACAACCAACTCCTGTTGACTCAATGCTCCAGGACAGCCAACTTCTGTTGACTCAATGCTCCAGGACAGTCAACTCCTGTTGACTCACTGCTCCAAGACAGCCAACTCCTGTTGACACTGCTCCAGGACAACCAACTCCTGTTGATTCAACGCTCCAAGATACCCTACTCAACAACTGTAAGTAAACTTTAGGAAAATCAACATAAAGTTTACACAGCATACATGGTAAAGCTAATGAACCAACTCATTAAACAGTTTTTTTTTAAAGTGACCATGGGGCACTGACCTTCTTGAGTTGGTCTGGGGTGAGGGCATCCTGTAGATTGGGGGTATCGGCAGGGTTGGTGTTGCCCCTGCGCGAGGCCCTCTTCACTGACTTCTTGTAGGCCTTCTGTAGACTGGTCTTTCCCTTGATCTGGGAGAGAAGGAGTTTCTCTTCCTGCAGGCCGTGAACCTCCCGTAGGATCTGCTGAGCCTGGAGAACAACACAAGACGTAAGATCTGCTGAGACTGGAGAACAACACAATACGTAAGATCTGCTGAGCCTGGGGGACAACACAAGACAAAAGATCTGCTGAGCCAGTTCCACTTTGTCTTGTCACTCACCTGCAGTAGTCAGTCAGGCTGCACTTTGTCTTGTCACTCACCTGCAGTAGTCAGTCAGGCTGCACTTTGTCTTGTCACTCACCTGCAGTAGTCAGTCAGGCTGCACTTTGTCTTGTCACTCACCTGCAGTAGTCAGACTGGCTGCCCTTTGTCTTGTCACTCACCTGCAGTAGTCAGACTGGCTGCACTTTGTCTTGTCACTCACCTGCAGTAGTCAGACAGGCTGCACTTTGTCTTGTCACTCACCTGCAGTAGTCAGACAGGCTGCACTTTGTCTTGTCACTCACCTGCAGTAGTCAGACAGGCTGCACTTTGTCTTGTCACTCACCTGCAGTAGTCAGTCAGGCTGCACTTTGTCTTGTCACTCACCTGCAGTAGTCAGACTGGCTGCACTTTGTCTTGTCACTCACCTGCAGTAGTCAGACAGGCTGCACTTTGTCTTGTCACTTACCTGCAGTAGTCAGACAGGCTGCACTTTGTCTTGTCACTCACCTGCAGTAGTCAGACAGGCTGCACTTTGTCTTGTCACTCAACTGCAGTAGTCAGACAGGCTGCACTTTGTCTTGTCACTCACATGCAGTAGTCAGACAGGCTGCACTTTGTCTTGTCACTCACATGCAGTAGTCAGACAGGCTGCACTTTGTCTTGTCACTCACATGCAGTAGTCAGACAGGCTGCACTTTGTCTTGTCACTCACATGCAGTAGTCAGACAGGCTGCACTTTGTCTTGTCACTCACCGGCAGTAGTCAGACTGGCTGCACTTTGTCTTGTCACTCACCTGCAGTAGTCAGTCAGGCTGCACTTTGTCTTGTCACTCACATGCAGTAGTCAGACAGGCTGCACTTTGTCTTGTCACTCACATGCAGTAGTCAGACAGGCTGCACTTTGTCTTGTCACTCACCGGCAGTAGTCAGACTGGCTGCACTTTGTCTTGTCACTCACCTGCAGTAGTCAGTCAGGCTGCACTTTGTCTTGTCACTCACATGCAGTAGTCAGACAGGCTGCACTTTGTCTTGTCACTCACATGCAGTAGTCAGACAGGCTGCACTTTGTCTTGTCACTCACATGCAGTAGTCAGACAGGCTGCACTTTGTCTTGTCACTCACCGGCAGTAGTCAGACTGGCTGCACTTTGTCTTGTCACTCACCTGCAGTAGTCAATCAGGCTGCACTTTGTCTTGTCACTCACCTGCAGTAGTCAGACAGGCTGCACTTTGTCTTGTCACTCACCTGCAGTAGTCAGACAGGCTGCACTTTGTCTTGTCACTCACCTGCAGTAGTCAGACAGGCTGCACTTTGTCTTGTCACTCACCTGCAGTAGTCAGACTGGCTGCACTTTGTCTTGTCACTCACCTGCAGTAGTCAGTCAGGCTGCACTTTGTCTTGTCACTCACATGCAGTAGTCAGACAGGCTGCACTTTGTCTTGTCACTCACCGGCAGTAGTCAGACTGGCTGCACTTTGTCTTGTCACTCACCTGCAGTAGTCAGACTGGCTGCACTTTGTCTTGTCACTCACATGCAGTAGTCAGACAGGCTGCACTTTGTCTTGTCACTCACCGGCAGTAGTCAGTCAGGCTGCACTTTGTCTTGTCACTCACCGGCAGTAGTCAGACTGGCTGCACTTTGTCTTGTCACTCACATGCAGTAGTCAGACAGGCTGCACTTTGTCTTGTCACTCACCTGCAGTAGTCAGACAGGCTGCACTTTGTCTTGTCACTCATCTGCAGTAGTCAGTCAGGCTGCACTTTGTCTTGTCACTCACCTGCAGTAGTCAGTCAGGCTGCACTTTGTCTTGTCACTCACCGGCAGTAGTCAGACTGGCTGCACTTTGTCTTGTCACTCACATGCAGTAGTCAGACAGGCTGCACTTTGTCTTGTCACTCACCTGCAGTAGTCAGACAGGCTGCACTTTGTCTTGTCACTCACCTGCAGTAGTCAGACTGGCTGCACTTTGTCTTGTCACTCACCGGCAGTAGTCAGACAGGCTGCACTTTGTCTTGTCACTCACATGCAGTAGTCAGACAGGCTGCACTTTGTCTTGTCACTCACCTGCAGTAGTCAGACTGGCTGCACTTTGTCTTGTCACTCACCTGCAGTAGTCAGACAGGCTGCACTTTGTCTTGTCACTCACATGCAGTAGTCAGACAGGCTGCACTTTGTCTTGTCACTCACCGGCAGTAGTCAGACTGGCTGCACTTTGTCTTGTCACTCACCGGCAGTAGTCAGTCAGGCTGCACTTTGTCTTGTCACTCACCTGCAGTAGTCAGTAGTCACTGACACATACACGGTGGATTCTTCCATCACTGACACATACACGGGATTCTTCCATCACTGACACACACACAGTGGATTCTTCCATCACTGACACATACACAGGGGATTCTTCCATCACTGACACATGAATGTGTAACCTGCTGTGGAACACACAGTGTGGTATCTATCTCTAACACACAGTGTGGTCTCTATCTCTAACACACGGTGTGATCTATGTCTCTAACACACAGTGTAGTCTCTGTCTCTAACACCCAGTGTGGTCCCTATCTCTAACACACAATGTGGTCACTGTCTCTAACACACAGTGTGGTATCTATCTCTAACACACATTGTGGTCACTGTCTCTAACACACAGTGTGGTCTCTACCTCTAACACGCAGTGTGGTCTCTATCTCTAACACACGATGTGGTCTCTGTCTCTAACACACAGTGTGATGTATGTCTCTAACACACAGTGTAGTCTCTGTCTCTAACATCCAGTGTGGTCTCTATCTCTAACACACAATGTGGTCACTGTCTCTAACACACAGTGTAGTCACTGTCTCTAACACACAGTGCGGTGTCTGTCTCTAACACACAGTGTTGTCTCTATCTCTAACACACAGTGTGGTCACTGTATCTAACACACAGTGTGGTCTCTATCTCTAACACACAGTGTGGTCTCTACCTCTAACACGCAGTGTGGTCTCTATCTCTAACACACAGTGTGGTCTCTGTCTCTAACACACAGTGTGATCTATGTCTCTAACACACAGTGTAGTCTCTGTCTCTAACACCCAGTGTGGTCTCTATCTCTAACACACGGTATGGTCACTGTCTCTAACACACAGTGTAGTCACTGTCTCTAACACACAGTGTGGTCTCTATCTCTAACACACAGTGTGATCTATGTCTCTAACACACAGTGTGATCTATGTCTCTAACACACAGTGTGGTCTCTGTCTCTAACACACAGTGTGATCTATGTCTCTAACACACAGTGTAGTCTCTGTCTCTAACACCCAGTGTGGTCTCTATCTCTAACACACGGTATGGTCACTGTCTCTAACACACAGTGTAGTCACTGTCTCTAACACACAGTGTGGTCTCTATCTCTAACACACAGTGTGATCTATGTCTCTAACACACAGTGTAGTCTCTGTCTCTAACACACAGTGTAGTCTCTGTCTCTAACACACAGTGTAGTCACTGTCTCTAACACACAGAGTGGTCTCTATCTCTAACACACAGTGTGGTCACTGTCTCTAACACACAGTGTGATCTATGTCTCTAACACACAGTGTAGTCTCTGTCTCTAACACCCAGTGTGGTCTCTATCTCTAACACACGGTATGGTCACTGTCTCTAACACACAGTGTAGTCACTGTCTCTAACACACAGTGTGGTCTCTATCTCTAACACACAGTGTGATCTATGTCTCTAACACACAGTGTGATCTATGTCTCTAACACACAGTGTGGTCTCTATCTCTAACAGACAGTGTGATCTATGTCTCTAACACACAGTGTGATCTATGTCTCTAACACACAGTGTGGTCTCTATCTCTAACACACAGTGTGATCTCTGTCTCTAACACACAGTGATGACACAGGCCTGCTCTAGTCACATTACGTGATGACACAGGCCTGCTCTAGTCACATTACGTGATGACACAGGCCTGCTCTATTCACATTATGTGATGACACACGCCTGCTCTACTCACATTACGTGATGACACAGGCCTGCTCTAGTCACATTACGTGATGACACAGGCCTGCTCTAGTCACATTACGTGATGACACAGGCCTGCTCTAGTCACATTATGTGATGACACAGGCCTGCTCTATTCACATTACGTGATGACACACAGGCCTGCTCTAGTCACATTACGTGATGACACAGGCCTGCTCTATTCACATTACGTGATGACACAGGCCTGCTCTATTCACATTACGTGATGACACAGGCCTGCTCTAGTCACATTACGTGATGACACAGGCCTGCTCTATTCACATTACGTGATGACACAGGCCTGCTCTAGTCACATTACGTGATGACACAGGCCTGCTCTAGTCACATTACGTGATGACACAGGCCTGCTCTAGTCACATTATGTGATGACACAGGCCTGCTCTAGTCACATTATGTGATGACACAGGCCTGCTCTAGTCACATTATGTGATGACACAGGCCTGCTCTAGTCACATTATGTGATGACACAGGCCTGCTCTGTTGAAGCTGCAATGAAAGAGGAAGAAGGAACAGAACAAACCTTCTCCAGTTTCTTCCTCAGCCCCTCCAGCTCCTTGTAATGTTTGGGCAGCAGTTTCTGGACGGGCCTTGTCTCCTTCAGTTGGTCCAAGGTGACCGTCTCCAACAAGTCCGGGTCTACATGGAACACACGGTGAAACACAGGTCTACGCACAACACACAGTCAAACCCAGGGGGCTCCATCCTTGGGTTCTCTAGGTAACCCTTGGGGTATTCAGGGACATCGCTGGGTACTCCAGAGAACCCTCTGGGTATTCAGGGAAGTATCCACAGTTACATTCTCTAAGATATTTCCTAAAGTGTATTAACTGAAAATGCTGTCTTCTAAATATAATAGTCTTAGAAATGTACACCAGTAGACCCTAACACCAGTAGTCCTTAACACCAGTAATCCCTAACACCAGTAGTCCTTAACACCAGTAATCTCTAACACAAGTAGACCCTAACACCAGCAGTCCCTAACACCAGTAATCCCTAACACCAGTAGTCTTTAACACCAGTAGTCCCTAACACCAGTAGTCCTTAACACCAGTAATACCTAACACCAGTAGTCCTTAACACCAGTAGTCCATAACACCAGTAGTCCTTAACACCAGTAATACCTAACACCAGTAGTCCTTAACACCAGTAGTCCCTAACACCAGTAGTCCTTAACACCAGTATTCCCTAACACCAGTAGTCCTTAACACCAGTAATCCCTAACACCAGTATTCCCTAACACCAGTAGTCCTTAACACCAGTAATCCCTAACACCAGTATTCCTTAACACCAGTAATCCCTAACACCAGTAGTCCTTAACACCAGTAATCCCTAACACCAGTAGTCCTTAACACCAGTAATCCCTAACACCAGTAGTCCTTAACACCAGTATGAACATACAACGTATCAGCAAAATAAGATGTTAGTGCTTTCATAAAGCTATTAAAAGGCAGAGTTCTGGCAGGGGCGTGATGCACTTCTCTTCAAAACTAATTCTGAAGAAAGTTAATGCTAGTAACAGTAATTATTATTACTAGGTATAAGTTAGCACAATGGGTACCAAAACAGACACACAATAAAACAGAAACTCATGAGCAAGACAAATGGATACAGCCACATGCAATATGCATGCGAATAACTCAAACGCAGTAACGATGACTTCACCAGCCACCCTGCCCGGAACAGGGGGATACGTTAGAGCCCATCTTTGCTGACCTATCCACTACTACTTTGTGTCAAGGCAAATGTAGCATCAAAGCGAACAATATTTTATGCTCAACATTTTTATTCCAATTTGTTCAAATTAACTGGCAGACTCCGTGGTACCCTACCCCTGGGTACAACATGTTGTACCCCACCCGCAGGGTACAACATGTTATCATGTACAACATGATATCATGTTGTACCCCGGGGTTGGGGTACATGATATCATAGCTTCACAATTTTGGCTGATTCACACAATGTAATATGAAGAAGTGAAAATAACACAAGGAAGTATTCAGCGAATTCTGCAAAACTGAAACTTTAAGAACCAATGATTGCAAAGTAAGACAAGTGACCCTAGAACCAAGTGCGCAGTGAGACGACTAAGTAAACGTTCCTCACCCTTAAGTCGACTTGTCTGGGAGACATCAACCTTAGGCTGTGGGGGCACATGGGAGGGGTGGGGCACCCCGTTTTCCATGGCCGTCAGATTAGGTCGCCCAGCGGAGTGTAATGGACTGGAGGGAAGACTGGAGACTCCTACACGGCAACAGACAACATGACACCGGTCACATGACACCACCAGTCACATGACACCAGTCACATGACACCAGTCACATGACACCGGTCACACGACACCAGTCACACGACACCGGTCACATGACACCAATCTAATGACACCAATCATATGACACCAGTCACGACACCACCAGTTACATGATACCACTTCACACCACCAGGTCACATGACGGACATGCAGACACATCAAACAAGGTAACAATACAATAGTTATATCACAACATCTGAGATGCTGTTTTAGTTTGACAATAGTAACAGGGAAAATTTTGTATGCCAGTCTCCGTGCATAGATGTTAAACTAATGCTTCAGGGCACAACCAGGTACTGTACAATCACGGCAGGTTGCTGTACAATGAGATGTAGCTGTACAAGACGACCAGGTACTGTACAATCACGGCAGGTTGCTGTACAATGAGATGTAGCTGTACAAGACGACCAGGTACTGTACAATCACGGCAGGTTGCTGTACAATGAGATGTAGCTGTACAAGACGACCAGGTACTGTACAATCACGGCAGGTTGCTGTACAATGAGATGTAGCTGTACAAGACGACCAGGTACTGTACAATCACGGCAGGTTGCTGTACAATGAGATGTAGCCGTACAAAACGGCCAGGTACTGTACAATCACGGCAGGTTGATGTACAATGAGATGTAGCCGTACAAGACGACCAGGTACTGTACAATCACGGCAGGTTGCTGTACAATGAGATGTAGCCGTACAAGACGACCAGGTACTGTACAATCACGGCAGGTTGCTGTACAATGAGATGTAGCCGTACAAGACGACCAGGTACTGTACAATCACGGCAGGTTGCTGTACAATGAGATGTAGCCGTACAAGACGACCAGGTACTGTACAATCACGGCAGGTTGCTGTACAATGAGATGTAGCCGTACAAAACGACCAGGTACTGTACAATCACGGCAGGTTGCTGTACAATGAGATGTAGCTGTACAAGACGACCAGGTACTGTACAATCACGGCAGGTTGCTGTACAATGAGATGTAGCTGTACAAGACGACCAGGCACTGTACAGTCACGGCAGGTTGCTGTACAATGAGATGTAGCTGTACAAGACGACCAGGCACTGTACAATCACGGCAGGTTGCTGTACAATGAGATGTAGCTGTACAAGACGACCAGGCACTGTACAATCACGGCAGGTTGCTGTACAATGAGATGTAGCTGTACAAGACGACCAGGCACTGTACAATCACGGCAGGTTCCTGTACAATGAGATGTAGCTGTACAAGACGACCAGGCACTGTACAGTCACGGCAGGTTGCTGTACCATGATATGTAGCTGTACAAGACGACCAGGCACTGTACAATCACGGCAGGTTCTAGTACCATGAGATGTAGCTGTACAAGACGACCAGGCACTGTACAGTCACGGCAGGTTCCTGTACCATGAGATGTAGCTGTACAAGACGACCAGGCACTGTACAATCACGGCAGGTTCCTGTACAATGAGATGTAGCTGTACAAGACGACCAGGCACTGTACAGTCACGGCAGGTTCTAGTACCATGAGATGTAGCTGTACAAGACGACCAGGCACTGTACAGTCACGGCAGGTTCTAGCACCATGAGATGTAGCTGTACAAGACGACCAGGCACTGTACAGTCACGGCAGGTTCTAGCATCATGAGATGTAGCTGTACAAGACGACCAGGCACTGTACAGTCACGGCAGGTTCTAGCACCATGAGATGTAGCTGTACAAGACGACCAGGCACTGTACAGTCACGGCAGGTTCTAGTACCATGAGATGTAGCTGTACAAGACGACCAGGCACTGTACAGTCACGGCAGGTTCTAGCACCATGAGATGTAGCTGTACAAGACGACCAGGCACTGTACAGTCACGGCAGGTTCTAGTACCATGAGATGTAGCTGTACAAGACGACCAGGCACTGTACAGTCACGGCAGGTTCTAGTACCAAGAGATGTAGCTGTACAAGACGACCAGGCACTGTACAGTCACGGCAGGTTCTAGTACCATGAGATGTAGCTGTACAAGACGACCAGGCACTGTACAGTCACGGCAGGTTCCTGTACTATGAGATGTAGCTGTACAAGACGACCAGGCACTGTACAGTCACGGCAGGTTCTAGTACCATGAGATGTAGCTGTACAAGACGACCAGGCACTGTACAGTCACGGCAGGTTCTAGCACCATGAGATGTAGCTGTACAAGACGACCAGGCACTGTACAGTCACGGCAGGTTCTAGCACCATGAGATGTAGCTGTACAAGACGACCAGGCACTGTACAGTCACGGCAGGTTCTAGCACCATGAGATGTAGCTGTACAAGACGACCAGGCACTGTACAGTCACGGCAGGTTCCTGTACCATGAGATGTAGCTGTACAAGACGACCAGGCACTGTACAGTCACGGCAGGTTCTAGTACCATGAGATGTAGCTGTACAAGACGACCAGGCACTGTACAGTCACGGCAGGTTCTAGTACCATGAGATGTAGCTGTACAAGACGACCAGGCACTGTACAGTCACGGCAGGTTCTAGTACCATGAGATGTAGCTGTACAAGACGACCAGGCACTGTACAGTCACGGCAGGTTCTAGTACCATGAGATGTAGCTGTACAAGACGACCAGGCACTGTACAGTCACGGCAGGTTCTAGTACCATGAGATGTAGCTGTACAAGACGACCAGGCACTGTACAGTCACGGCAGGTTCTAGTACCATGAGATGTAGCTGTACAAGACGACCAGGCACTGTACAGTCACGGCAGGTTCTAGTACCATGAGATGTAGTACAGTCACGGCAGGTTCTAGTACCATGAGATGTAGCTGTACAAGACGACCAGGCACTGTACAGTCACGGCAGGTTCTAGCACCATGAGATGTAGCTGTACAAGACGACCAGGCACTGTACAGTCACGGCAGGTTCTAGTACCATGAGATGTAGCTGTACAAGACGACCAGGCACTGTACAGTCACGGCAGGTTCTAGCACCATGAGATGTAGCTGTACAAGACGACCAGGCACTGTACAGTCACGGCAGGTTCTAGCACCATGAGATGTAGCTGTACAAGACGACCAGGCACTGTACAGTCACGGCAGGTTCTAGCACCATGAGATGTAGCTGTACAAGACGACCAGGCACTGTACAGTCACGGCAGGTTCTAGTACCATGAGATGTAGCTGTACAAGACGACCAGGCACTGTACAGTCACGGCAGGTTCTAGTACCATGAAATGTAGCTGTACAAGACGACCAGGCACTGTACAGTCACGGCAGGTTCTAGCACCATGAGATGTAGTACAGTCACGGCAGGGTCTAGTACCATGAGATGTAGCTGTACAAGACGACCAGGCACTGTACAGTCACGGCAGGTTCTAGTACCATGAGATGTAGCTGTACAAGACGACCAGGCACTGTACAGTCACGGCAGGTTCTAGTACCATGAGATGTAGTACAGTCACGGCAGGTTCTAGTACCATGAGATGTAGCTGTACAAGACGACCAGGCACTGTACAGTCACGGCAGGTTCTAGCACCATGAGATGTAGCTGTACAAGACGACCAGGCACTGTACAGTCACGGCAGGTTCTAGTACCATGAGATGTAGCTGTACAAGACGACCAGGCACTGTACAGTCACGGCAGGTTCTAGCACCATGAGATGTAGCTGTACAAGACGACCAGGCACTGTACAGTCACGGCAGGTTCTAGCACCATGAGATGTAGCTGTACAAGACGACCAGGCACTGTACAGTCACGGCAGGTTCTAGCACCATGAGATGTAGCTGTACAAGACGACCAGGCACTGTACAGTCACGGCAGGTTCTAGTACCATGAGATGTAGCTGTACAAGACGACCAGGCACTGTACAGTCACGGCAGGTTCTAGTACCATGAGATGTAGCTGTACAAGACGACCAGGCACTGTACAGTCACGGCAGGTTCTAGCACCATGAGATGTAGCTGTACAAGACGACCAGGCACTGTACAGTCACGGCAGGTTCTAGTACCATGAGATGTAGCTGTACAAGACGACCAGGCACTGTACAGTCACGGCAGGTTCTAGCACCATGAGATGTAGCTGTACAAGACGACCAGGCACTGTACAGTCACGGCAGGTTCTAGCACCATGAGATGTAGCTGTACAAGACGACCAGGCACTGTACAGTCACGGCAGGTTCTAGTACCATGAGATGTAGCTGTACAAGACGACCAGGCACTGTACAGTCACGGCAGGTTCTAGTACCATGAAATGTAGCTGTACAAGACGACCAGGCACTGTACAGTCACGGCAGGTTCTAGCACCATGAGATGTAGTACAGTCACGGCAGGGTCTAGTACCATGAGATGTAGCTGTACAAGACGACCAGGCACTGTACAGTCACGGCAGGTTCTAGTACCATGAGATGTAGCTGTACAAGACGACCAGGCACTGTACAGTCACGGCAGGTTCTAGCACCATGAGATGTAGCTGTACAAGACGACCAGGCACTGTACAGTCACGGCAGGTTCTAGTACCAAGAGATGTAGCTGTACAAGACGACCAGGCACTGTACAGTCACGGCAGGTTCTAGTACCATGAGATGTAGCTGTACAAGACGACCAGGCACTGTACAGTCACGGCAGATTCTAGCACCATGAGATGTAGCTGTACAAGACGACCAGGCACTGTACAGTCACGGCAGGTTCTAGTACTATGAGATGTAGCTGTACAAGACGACCAGGCACTGTACAGTCACGGCAGGTTCTAGCACCATGAGATGTAGCTGTACAAGACGACCAGGCACTGTACAGTCACGGCAGGTTCTAGCACCATGAGATGTAGCTGTACAAGACGACCAGGCACTGTACAGTCACGGCAGGTTCTAGTACCATGAGATGTAGCTGTACAAGACGACCAGGCACTGTACAGTCACGGCAGGTTCTAGCACCATGAGATGTAGCTGTACAAGACGACCAGGCACTGTACAGTCACGGCAGGTTCTAGCACCATGAGATGTAGCTGTACAAGACGACCAGGCACTGTACAGTCACGGCAGGTTCTAGTACCATGAGATGTAGCTGTACAAGACGACCAGGCACTGTACAGTCACGGCAGGTTCTAGCACCATGAGATGTAGCTGTACAAGACGACCAGGCACTGTACAGTCACGGCAGGTTCTAGCACCATGAGATGTAGCTGTACAAGACGACCAGGCACTGTACAGTCACGGCAGGTTCTAGTACCATGAGATGTAGCTGTACAAGACGACCAGGCACTGTACAGTCACGGCAGGTTCTAGCACCATGAGATGTAGCTGTACAAGACGACCAGGCACTGTACAGTCACGGCAGGTTCTAGCATCATGAGATGTAGCTGTACAAGACGACCAGGCACTGTACAGTCACGGCAGGTTCTAGCACCATGAGATGTAGCTGTACAAGACGACCAGGCACTGTACAGTCACGGCAGGTTCTAGTACCATGAGATGTAGCTGTACAAGACGACCAGGCACTGTACAGTCACGGCAGGTTCTAGCACCATGAGATGTAGCTGTACAAGACGACCAGGCACTGTACAGTCACGGCAGGTTCTAGTACCATGAGATGTAGCTGTACAAGACGACCAGGCACTGTACAGTCACGGCAGGTTCTAGTACCAAGAGATGTAGCTGTACAAGACGACCAGGCACTGTACAGTCACGGCAGGTTCTAGTACCATGAGATGTAGCTGTACAAGACGACCAGGCACTGTACAGTCACGGCAGGTTCCTGTACTATGAGATGTAGCTGTACAAGACGACCAGGCACTGTACAGTCACGGCAGGTTCTAGTACCATGAGATGTAGCTGTACAAGACGACCAGGCACTGTACAGTCACGGCAGGTTCTAGTACCATGAGATGTAGCTGTACAAGACGACCAGGCACTGTACAGTCACGGCAGGTTCTAGCACCATGAGATGTAGCTGTACAAGACGACCAGGCACTGTACAGTCACGGCAGGTTCTAGCACCATGAGATGTAGCTGTACAAGACGACCAGGCACTGTACAGTCACGGCAGGTTCCTGTACCATGAGATGTAGCTGTACAAGACGACCAGGCACTGTACAGTCACGGCAGGTTCTAGTACCATGAGATGTAGCTGTACAAGACGACCAGGCACTGTACAGTCACGGCAGGTTCTAGTACCATGAGATGTAGCTGTACAAGACGACCAGGCACTGTACAGTCACGGCAGGTTCTAGTACCATGAGATGTAGCTGTACAAGACGACCAGGCACTGTACAGTCACGGCAGGTTCTAGTACCATGAGATGTAGCTGTACAAGACGACCAGGCACTGTACAGTCACGGCAGGTTCTAGTACCATGAGATGTAGCTGTACAAGACGACCAGGCACTGTACAGTCACGGCAGGTTCTAGTACCATGAGATGTAGCTGTACAAGACGACCAGGCACTGTACAGTCACGGCAGGTTCTAGTACCATGAGATGTAGTACAGTCACGGCAGGTTCTAGTACCATGAGATGTAGCTGTACAAGACGACCAGGCACTGTACAGTCACGGCAGGTTCTAGCACCATGAGATGTAGCTGTACAAGACGACCAGGCACTGTACAGTCACGGCAGGTTCTAGTACCATGAGATGTAGCTGTACAAGACGACCAGGCACTGTACAGTCACGGCAGGTTCTAGCACCATGAGATGTAGCTGTACAAGACGACCAGGCACTGTACAGTCACGGCAGGTTCTAGCACCATGAGATGTAGCTGTACAAGACGACCAGGCACTGTACAGTCACGGCAGGTTCTAGTACCATGAGATGTAGCTGTACAAGACGACCAGGCACTGTACAGTCACGGCAGGTTCTAGTACCATGAAATGTAGCTGTACAAGACGACCAGGCACTGTACAGTCACGGCAGGTTCTAGCACCATGAGATGTAGTACAGTCACGGCAGGGTCTAGTACCATGAGATGTAGCTGTACAAGACGACCAGGCACTGTACAGTCACGGCAGGTCCTAGTACCATGAGATGTAGCTGTACAAGACGACCAGGCACTGTACAGTCACGGCAGGTTCTAGTACCATGAGATGTAGCTGTACAAGACGACCAGGCACTGTACAGTCACGGCAGGTTCTAGCACCATGAGATGTAGCTGTACAAGACGACCAGGCACTGTACAGTCACGGCAGGTTCTAGCACCATGAGATGTAGCTGTACAAGACGACCAGGCACTGTACAGTCACGGCAGGTTCTAGCACCATGAGATGTAGCTGTACAAGACGACCAGGCACTGTACAGTCACGGCAGGTTCTAGCACCATGAGATGTAGCTGTACAAGACGACCAGGCACTGTACAGTCACGGCAGGTTCTAGCACCATGAGATGTAGCTGTACAAGACGACCAGGCACTGTACAGTCACGGCAGGTTCTAGTACCATGAGATGTAGCTGTACAAGACGACCAGGCACTGTACAGTCACGGCAGGTTCTAGTACCATGAGATGTAGCTGTACAAGACGACCAGGCACTGTACAGTCACGGCAGGTTCTAGTACCATGAGATGTAGCTGTACAAGACGACCAGGCACTGTACAGTCACGGCAGGTTCTAGTACCATGAGATGTAGCTGTACAAGACGACCAGGCACTGTACAGTCACGGCAGGTTCTAGTACCATGAAATGTAGTTGCATTCCAGTCAATTTGGACAAAAATACATATTAGTCAGGTTTAAACTTCATAGTTGGTAAATTTATTAAAATAGAAAATGTGAGGAGTCCACATACATTGGAATAGTTAACTTCTCTTCTGCACTCGTGGTCTCTTTCAATATATTTGTGACTTAAAATCAACATATTCTCCATTGTCAAGCGACAAATGCTATAGCCGAAGCATCATGGTGGAGGCTTCATGGGGGAGGCTTCATGGGGGGAGGCTTTATGCAATGGCAGTGAAAATAAAAAATGACATCTAAAATAAAATGGTAAGAATGTTTCAATATGTTCCAAATGACCTGCTGCAGCGTGCGAGTTAGTCTGTCTATGCATCACATGACGCCTGTCACATGACTCATGCAAAACATGCAGTGTCACTAAGAGGGTTCCAAAGTTATGAACGTCACAAATATATCTAATGTCACAAATATATCTAATGTCACAAATATATCTAATGCACAATTTGAATGTCATACTTTTTTTGAGAATATTTGGAAATGCTAAAACATCTCCATCTGCGTAACTTAGCCGCACCGAAACTGTACAAACTGGGAGGAGCACAAACTGGGGAATAGGTTGATGGCGTGCAAGGGTTCAACTATCAACACAACAGACTAAAGGGCAACTCACAACCACAGACTCAACAACCACTAAATACATTGGCCTGACCGAGTGTCTACAACCAGATGGCAGACAAATCATGCATTCTTGGGTATCAACAAAACAAATTGGGAGGGGAGAACATTCCGGGTGACAGGCACACAACTGACCAGCGAGTTTGGTGGTTGCCAGTGTTGAGAACTGGTTAGAATTGGCTGCGCTGGCACCGTTCTCTGGCACGGCGGAGGCGGTGGCACCACGAGTGGAGGATTGATCACACTGCAGGGAGCTGTGGCCAGACGCGCCACGTCGAGAGGATGCACGTGTGATGCCACCTGTTGGTAGTTGTAGCAACTAGGTGACATGGAGGGAGCTGAGGAGGGAGATTGTCCCCCACAAGTTGTAATCTTCACAAGATTTAACAAGATTTGCCATCCAAAGCAAAGGTGCAGATGGCAAGTGGACAAGGAAACCATTGGCTTATCGAGAGTCCAACATTTTTCATCTACAGTGGTACCTGCCTTCGGATGAGCAGACACCTGTAATTTTCTCAATGTACAGACTGTTTTACCATGTTAATGTCCCTCTGATGAGGGGCCACCTGGTGAACAATATTTTGGTTATATGTCCCTGTTAAGGCAGACAGCAATAATTAATTTCATAATTTTGTTTAGTAAATGACAGACAAACAGTGCGATGTGTGGCTGGTTGTTGCAGTTAGTTACGCGATGCAAGAAGTCACACAACTTCGGTGGTCGTGCAACACAGGCTCGCCTCGCTGTACTCCTTGTGTTTGTCCAGACAACTAACTTAGAATTGCTTTGAAGGTGCTCAATAAACTTTAAGTACAATGAATGTGGAAGCGAGGTGGTTTGTTTTGCACTTGCATCGATCAACGGTGTTTCGCCAGTGCCGGTGGCTTCCCTTCGCCTTTGGCAGTTCGGCCTGGTCAGATGCCAGTGGCGCGTCAATTGCAATTGAAATCCACAAATATGCCTCTTACAAGATGAAGTGAAATAATTTTTAACGCAGTTGAGTAAGCAACACCAAACTGTGGTGAAGCGATGTTTCCGCTGATCTGCAGACACGCATCGTAAAAATCATTTGCTATGCCAAATGGCAGAGCGCATCGGTGTGTAAAATCTGAATTGGTGAATTAGTAGTAGTAGTAGTAGTAGTAGTAGTAGTAGTAGTAGTAGTAGTAGTAGTAGTAGTAGTACTGAACCCTCTACTCCAGCATGCCTGTCCCTCTGACGAGGGGACACCTACCATGTAGGGACACTTTTGTTGGATACAGGTCTCTGTTGAAGGCCGGTACTATTGTATATATAACCCGCCCTCCTGAGATATGTGTCAACCTTGTTTTTAAACATATTCACGCTGCTAGCAGTTACACAATCTGTAGACAATTTGTTCCATTCTTTGATTGTCCTCTGTGAGAACGAGTGCTTCCTGATATCCAATCTACACTGATCCTTTACTAATGTTACCTCATGTCCTCTAGTTCTACTATCCTTCTTGAGTGAGAAAAACATATTTCTATCAATATTTTCATACCCATTAAATATCTTAAAAACTTCAATCTGATCTCCTCTTGACCTCCTTGTCTCTAGAGTTGTTAAAACACATTCATTTAGGCGTTCTTCATAACTAAGGTCTCTCAGTTCTGGAATCATTTTAGTTGCTCTCTGCATTCATTCAAGTGTATCTATATCTTTCTTACGATATGATCTCCACGCTTGTAAACAGTATTCTAAATGAGGCCTAACTATTGCTTTATACAGAGGTATGATTAGCTTTTTACCTTGTATGTTATATTTCTCCTAATCAACCCGAGAATGTTATTACCTCTTGAAGCTGCAATACCACACTGTTCTGAAACTTTCATATCAGCGCTTATTGTAACTCCTAAGTCCTTTTCTTTTACAGTAGTACCCAGAAGAGTATCTCACATTTTATAGTTTACATCCAAGTTCCCATGTCCTGTATGTAGGCATTTACATTTTCCAAAATCCACCAACCAATGTTATAAATATGACTAAACCTAGTGTAAACATAAACTAAACCTAGTGTAAACATAAACTAAACCTAGTGTAAACATAAACTAAACCTAGAAACAAGTGTAAAGTAAACCTTGAAAATATTGCAAAGTTTTAGAGACGTGGAATTACAATTTGTCTCAGTTGCTGCATCAACCAATCAGATATGTTGCTAAGAATTCTCTAGATTACATCCATACAAGTTGGTTAATTAGCAGAATACGACGAGGTGACCAGACGGCAATTCTTGTAAGCATGAAACATTTCCACACACTGCATCTTTACTGGAAACAAACTACACGAGTAGTTATGCTGAACCATAGATCTATATCTTATTTTATTAACATAATTTCAGTATCACGATGTTGATTACAGGAATACACGGTAGGAAGTTCAGTCCAACTACTACAGAGAAAGGCTGAATACGGAGAAGGAACTAATAGATTTATTTCTAAACTTGGCTCTAAACTTGGCTCTAAACCTGGCTCTAAACCTGGCTCTAAACCTGGAGCAATTGTCTACAATCTGTGGTCAGTGACAGAATGACAAGGTGTGCGTGTGTGCATGCATGTGGCGTGCGTGCGGTGTGCATGCAGCGTGTGTGCGTGACTTCTAGGGACCAGTGGATATAGATGGAACAGTTCTGTGAATTCATTGTTACACTCTTGCTCTGTAGAAACCTGCATGAACGTTCATGTCAATCCCAGAATACCATCTCATCAATTATATTTACATAACTGTTACAAGTTCACAAATTAAAGAAATGTTTACCAGAGCAACCATGTCACTGGCCTACATAAGTAACTAAAGGAATGGTTTTAAAAAGAGGGAGATGCAATGACAAATCTGTCAAGTAAACAATACTTAGTTTTAAAAAGAGGGAGATGCAATGACAACTCTGTCAAGTAAACAATACTTAGTTTTAAAAAGAGGGAGATGCAATGACAACTCTGTCAAGTAAACAATACTTAGTTTTAAAAAGAGGGAGATGCAATGACAACTCTGTCAAGTAAACAATACTTAGTTTTAAAAAGAGGGAGATGCAATGACAACTCTGTCAAGTAAACAATACTTAGTTTTAAAAAGAGGGAGATGCAATGACAACTCTGTCAAGTAAACAATACTTAGTTTTAAAAAGAGGGAGATGCAATGACAACTCTGTCAAGTAAACAATACTTAGTATCAGTAAGTGGATGTCTCTTTTGGGAATTATCTATTTCATAATCCATGCTTTAGTAACTACATCATTAGCTGTTTAGCCATGTTTAATAATGGATGCAAAATAATATTGTTTTCTCACATCTGTTTGTTTAGTATTTTCATTCAGATTTACATGCATAGCCTAAATATATGACCTACATGTATGCCCCACGTTTGACCTACATGTATGACATACATGTATGACCTACATGTTTGACCTACATGTTTGACCTACACGTTTGACCTACATGCATACGTTTAGCATAGACACATGCTGCATGAAATAGTAAGTCAAACCTTTGGTGTTTGTTGACAAGTTGGCTCTGAATAATTAACAAAACCCAACATTAATAGATTATTTCCTGAAAGACACTTATTGTCTTCAACAGAATATTTTTTCTAGAACTCATTAATGAATTAATTAGAAATAATCAGAAACTTGCATGTCACCATTTCATTTGAGTGTAATCCGTGTCCCAGATATAAAATCCACATTGCATAAATCTTACTGTAATACACATTAATCTTAATTAATATTTATCACAAATGATTATAGTAATGTGCCTTACAGTGTCTAATGTTGGACACACCTGAAGAGCTCTGGGAGCGACTGCCGCTCACGCTGTCTTGCTTACAAAGATGGGTCGGAGTCCCACCACCACTGCTGCCCCCTGGTGTCTCACCACTGCTGCTATGCTTTGATAACACAGAGTTTGTTCGAGTACAATTCCTCTTGTCAGAACCCTGCCTTACAGTGGCGCCATCTATCTCTTCAACAGGTTCCTAAAACACATCCACATTATACTTTTTATTCAAAGACCATGCAATAAACATTTTGTTAAAAACTCACTGGGGTGTAAGGGGTGTTCATGCGCTCAACCATAAAGACACTCAAGTCAACCTCACCTCCCCGTGGTGCACCCTGGTAACCAGTACATTGTACTGGGCTAACGAGGCTATGGCTGAGGGAAGGAAAACCCCGAAAATAAACCTACTGCGGAGGGCCAACAACCCTCCCAGCTCAAACGATGTTACGGAAACTAGAAGTGAATCTCAAAAGCCAGCTCGTGCTGGAAATGGCTACAGGAAGGCGACGGCCCAGATACCAGCGGATGATGACATCATTTATGTGAACAGTATGACGCTTCCGGATCAAAGCCAAACGGAAGTTCGGAGGCTGACAATGTCGTTAACCAAGCCAAAAGTTAAATATAAATATAGGGTGTTGGAATGTGAAAATGTTGTACTCTATAGGGAAATCAGCCCAGCTTGCAAGAGAAATGGATAAATATAAAATAGATGTCATGGGCATTAGTGAATGCAGATGGATGGGACAAGGAAAAGTCAAGATGAACACTGGAGAGTTGTAATTCTTTCAGGGACAGAAGACAACATACACAGACACGGAGTGGCAATAATGATGACAAAGAAAGCAGAACAAGCATTGATGAAATGGAAACCTATCAGCGATAGAATTATTTATGCTAGATTCTTCTCCAAATATGTGAAGCTATCGATCATACAAGTCTATGCACCAATGAATGAAGCCAACATCGAAGATAAAGACAATTTCTACGAACAGCTCCAGACAGTTGTGGACAGTGTTCATAAGCATGACATACTCTTAGTAATGGGGGATTTAAATGCCAAAGTTGGAGAAGACAACGAAGGATATGACAACATAATAGGAAGTCATGGAGTAGGTGAAAGAAATGACAACGGAGAAAGACTCATTGACTTCTGCGGACTCAATGACCTTGTGGTAACAGGTACCATTTTTCCACATAAACTGATACATAAACATATATGGACTTCTCCAGGAGGAAAGACAAAGAATCAAATAGACCATGCGTTAGTGAACAGACAACACCAGACATCAGTAATGGACACTAGGGCCATGAGAGGAGCCGACATTGCGAGCGACCACCAATTAGTGTGATCGAAAAGCAAGCTGAAACTAAAGAGAAAACAAAAGAACAAGGCGATCAGAAAGAAAATTTATATAATTAAGTTACAGCAACCAGCCGTTAAAGCACAATTCTCACTGAAGTTGCGCAACAAATATGATATATTACAAGACTACGACGAAACAGACGAAGAAGTTGAGAAACACTGGCAGGAGTTTGAGGATGCATACAAAGAAACAGCTCAAGAAGTACTGGGGTACAAAAAGAAAGGGCAAAACCACGGATCAGCAAGGAGTTGTGGGAGTAGAGAGAAAATGACTGAAGAACAACATCGAGCAGACAAAGTCAGACAGGATTAAGCAGAATTACATGGATAAATATAGGTATCAAGACAAATAAGTGAATAGCATGAGGCAAGACAAGAGGAAGTGGGTCTACCACCTCGCCATGGAAGCAGAGGAAGCAGCACGTAATGGAAGAATGAAAGAAGGACTGGCCAGAAGGGAGCGATGGAAAAAACACAGAGGAAATCCTTAATAGACCTATACCTGATGACCGTGTAACAGATGTGGAGATAGATCCGATCATAAATGAAATCAGCACTGACCCAATAACAAAAGCAGAAATTAGAACAGCGCTAAGGAAGATGAAAAACGGGAAAGCAGGGGGCAAGGATGAAATTACAGCAGAATTATTAAAAGCAGACATGAATACAACAGAGAAATGGTTTGTAAACTTATTCAGAACATTTTGGGAACAAGAGAAAGTGCCAAAAACATAGAAGCAGGGACTGATCGTTAAAATACCGAAGAAAGGTGACCTTACAGAGGGCGGGAACTGGAGAGGAATTACTATGACATCTGTTCCAAGTAAAGTATTCGGAAGAGTACTAATTGACAGAATAAGAGATGGAGTTAACAGCAAGTTGCGAGACGAACAACAAGCAGGTTTCAGAAGTGTGAGAGGCAGAGTAGAAAAGATATTTATTTTACAAAATATTATAGAACAGGAAGTGGAATGGCAGGCAACTCTATACATCACGTTTATGGACTTTGAAAAAGGATCTGACTCAGTGAACTGAGCGAGTCTATAAAAAATCATGGAGAGCTATGAAATTCCATGCAAGATAATCCACATGGTTCAGGTTAAGTTAGACGAAGATAGTGAATGTGCAGTGTTAGACGAAGATAGTGAATGTGCAGTGTTAGACGAAGATAGTGAATGTGCAGTGTTAGACGAAGATAGTGAATGTGCAGTGTTAGACGAAGATAGTGAATGTGCAGTGTTAGACGAAGATAGTGAATGTGCAGTGTTAGACGAAGGTGAGGAATCTGAGTGGTTCAAGGTCAACACCGGAGTTAAACAAGGAGATGTAATGTCTGGATTTATCTTCTTGATGGTAGTGGACTGGATAATGAGAAATACAACAGCAGGAAATAAAACAGGGATAAGATGGAACTTCACATCAAAACCTGGACTTTGCCAACGACATAGCACTCGTCATCATGGTACACACACATTTAACAAGATTGCCATCCCAAACAACAAGTTCCAGATGGCAAGTGGACAAGGAAGCCATTGGCTTATCGAGAGTCCAACAATTTTCACATCTATGAGTAGCCTGCCCTTATCAGATAAAAATGCAAATAAAGACAAGAAAACTGAATCAATTTGCAGCAAGGACAGGACTAAGAATAAATAAAAAGAAAACTCAAGTATTGAGGATAAAGAGCAAGTGCGAAAACAGAATACTAATTGATGATCAAGAACTAAAGGAAGTGAACAAGTATAACTACCTGAGTGTACCAAGAATAACTACCTGGGTATACCAAGTATAACTACCAAGTATAACTTACCAGTAAGCAAGGAGGAGGCGGTGATGACATTGTTAACAGAATTCGCAAAGCTAGGGTAACTTTCATGAAGCCAAAGCAAATATGGAGTTCAAATACATACACATTGAGACCTAAATTTAGGCTTTTTAACACACTTGTTAAACCAGTGTTGTTGTATGGAAATGAAACATGGAAAATAAATGAAGGCGACAACAGAAAGTTAGATACAAAATTAGATGGCCACACGTTGTATCAAATCAAGATATTCTTGCAAAAACAAAATTGAAGACAAGCAGCACCGAGGTCAAGTTGAGAAGATGGAAATAGGTAGGATATATCCTACGAATGGACAAGAACAGCAAATGTGAGATGGCATTGACCTGGACGACTGAAGGTGGAAGAAAGGTTGGTCGACCAAAGACAACGTGGTGATCAACTGTTGAAAATGAAAGACGTGTACTCGGGTGGAATTGCTGGAACGAGGCCAGACGTGTAGCAACTGACAGAGCAAGCTGGAGGAGATGCACTTCGGCCTGATGGGACACTGGGCCCGAAGAGGATAGGTGAGGTGTCAAAATTCACTTTAACACCAAATGAGTTGTGAACCCTTGTATTCAAACAGCGTGTCATTGGGGGCCAGAAGTGAGCATTTATGGGTAACGATGGGCAAATTTGCATAAAACCAACACGGCACCAAACAAGACTAGCGTGGTCTGTTACCTTAACACAACTCCAACCAGCATACAAACAAAAACACTGTTCATTGTTACATTACCATGCAACAGTAATTCATATATATGTTTATGACATCAGAGATGTTACTGGCAGTAACAGCAGTCCGTGTAACACACAGTGTGTTACACGGACTGCTGTTACTGCCAGTAACGTGTAACGTACCTCCTCCACCCCGTACTGATTGTTCTCTGCCTCTTCCTGCTCCAGCACCGCCAACTGTTGCGCGTGTTTCTCCAGGGCTGACTGGTACGCAATAGGGTTGGCCAGCGCAGCTGCAAATTCTGTAACCATAGAAACACTGGGGCTAATGATCACCTGACGTCTGTATGGCTGGATAACCACTGTCACTATGGTGACAGCCTCAGTCACTGGGTCTACAAAAGTGATTTGGAGCGAGTGCAAAGACGTGCTATGAACATTATATACTCGGGCATGCCCTATATCGAGGCACTAGTATATGCGCAGCTGGCTACTCTGAAAAAGAAACGTACACAGTTATGTGAAATTTTTTTAAAAACAAATTGAACAACTGCAGCAGAAACTGCACAAACTCCTACCAACTGCAAGGGTTGCCGCACATAATATGTGATATCATACACGTTACCCCTTACCCAAAGTAAAAACAAACAGGACAAAGAACTGTTATTAACTGGTGCCTTTTTAACCAAAGCATTTCTAATTATTATATTTATTTTTTTATCAGTGCTCAGTGACTTTTTCTATAGATAACACTATACTTATTCATTATACATTTCTAATAACTGTTAATATGTACCTTTTATTTATTCTAGTAATCATGTTATGATATACATGTATATGTATATGTATGCATGTATGTATAATTATATATGTATATGTGTGTATGCATGTATGTGTGTATATTTATATGTGTGTAATAAACTGTGAATGTATGTAAATGTATGTATGTATGTATGTATGTATGTATACACACACATATATATATATATATATATATATATATATATACACACACACATTGTTTTTTAGTTTAAAATGTTTTCTATCAAAATGCTAATGCATATTTCTTTCCTGTATTTTTATCCAATTTCCATGATTACAAAGAAATAAATTTTTTATTATTATTAGTCTCAAGCACCCTGGTGATATAGCCTCAGTCACCAGGGTGACGTAGTCTCAAGCACTATGACAACAGTGTCAATTACCATGGTGACATACCAAGCACTATGACAACAGTGTCAATTACTATGGTGACATACCAACATCAAATAAATGGAACCATTTCAATTGCATTTGAGAATAAATTGAGACTATTCATTCAGAGAAGCGCTGGTAGTCATTTGTTTATACAGGAGTAATGCACGCCCTGTTAGAGTGACACTTCAATATTTCGGGACCATTCATGATCTAACAGGGGGTCTGTGCAAGAGGTCCGTACCAGCGAAGGCGTCTGACACATAGTCTCCAACCTTCACATGAACAAACAGTGTCGCCAGATTCTGTGGCTCGTTCAACTCATTCCGTAGACAGATGTGTCGGTAACCTGAATAACACAATGACAGGGGAACGTGACATTACTATTCATTACTTCCTATCACTGTCATCTACAAGGTGTTTGTTTCTTATATGACATTACTATTCATTACTTCCTATCACTGTCATCTACAAGGTGTTTGTTTCTTATATGACATTACTATTCATTACTTCCTATTACTGTCATCTACAAGGTGTTTGTTTCTTATATGACATTACTATTCATTACTGTCATCTACAAGGTGTTTGTTTCTTATATGACATTACTATTCATTACTTCCTATTACCGTCATCTACAAGGTGTTTGTTTCTTATATGACATTACTATTCATTACTTCCTATCACCGTCATCTACAAGGTGTTTGTTTCTTATATGACATTACTATTCATTACTTCCTATCACCGTCATCTACAAGGTGTTTGTTTCTTATATGACATTACTATTCATTACTTCCTATCACTGTCATCTACAAGGTGTTTGTTTCTTATATGACACTACTATTCATTACTTCCTATTACTGTCATCTACAAGGTGTTTGTTTCTTATATGACATTACTATTCATTACTTCCTACTACTATCATCTACAAGGTGTATGTTTCTTATATGACATTACTATTCATCACTTCCTATCACTGTCATCTACAAGGTGTTTGTTTCTTATATGACATTACTATTCATCACTTCCTATCACTGTCATCTACAAGGTGTTTGTTTCTTATATGACAATACTATTCATTACTTCCTATCACTGTCATCTACAAGGTGTTTGTTTCTTATATGACATTACTATTCATTACTTCCTACTACTGACATCTACAAGGTGTTTGTTTCTTATATGACATTACTATTCATTACTTCCTATCACTGTCATCTACAAGGTGTTTGTTTCTTATATGACATTACTATTCATTACTTCCTATCACTTTCATCTACAAGGTGTTTGTTTCTTATATGACATTACTATTCATTACTTCCTACTACTGTCATCTACAAGGTGTTTGTTTCTTATATGACATTACTATTCATTACTTCCTATTACCGTCATCTACAAGGTGTTTGTTTTTTATATGACATTACTATTCATCACTTCCTATCACTGTCATCTACAAGGTGTTTGTTTCTTATATGACAATACTATTCATTACTTCCTATCACTGTCATCTACAAGGTGTTTGTTTCTTATATGACATTACTATTCATTACTGTCATCTACAAGGTGTTTGTTTCTTATATGACATTACTATTCATTACTTCCTATTACCGTCATCTACAAGGTGTTTGTTTCTTATATGACATTACTATTCATTACTTCCTATCACCGTCATCTACAAGGTGTTTGTTTCTGTCATCTACAAGGTGTTTGTTTCTTATATGACATTACTATTCATCACTTCCTATCACTGTCATCTACAAGGTGTTTGTTTCTTATATGACAATACTATTCATTACTTCCTATCACTGTCATCTACAAGGTGTTTGTTTCTTATATGACATTACTATTCATTACTTCCTACTACTGACATCTACAAGGTGTTTGTTTCTTATATGACATTACTATTCATTACTTCCTATCACTGTCATCTACAAGGTGTTTGTTTCTTATATGACATTACTATTCATTACTTCCTATCACTTTCATCTACAAGGTGTTTGTTTCTTATATGACATTACTATTCATTACTTCCTACTACTGTCATCTACAAGGTGTTTGTTTCTTATATGACATTACTATTCATTACTTCCTATTACCGTCATCTACAAGGTGTTTGTTTTTTATATGACATTACTATTCATCACTTCCTATCACTGTCATCTACAAGGTGTTTGTTTCTTATATGACAATACTATTCATTACTTCCTATCACTGTCATCTACAAGGTGTTTGTTTCTTATATGACATTACTATTCATTACTGTCATCTACAAGGTGTTTGTTTCTTATATGACATTACTATTCATTACTTCCTATTACCGTCATCTACAAGGTGTTTGTTTCTTATATGACATTACTATTCATTACTTCCTATCACTGTCATCTACAAGGTGTTTGTTTCTTATATGACATTACTATTCATTACTTCCTATTACTGTCATCTACAAGGTGTTTGTTTCTTATATGACATTACTATTCATTACTGTCATCTACAAGGTGTTTGTTTCTTATATGACATTACTATTCATTACTTCCTATTACCGTCATCTACAAGGTGTTTGTTTCTTATATGACATTACTATTCATTACTTCCTATCACCGTCATCTACAAGGTGTTTGTTTCTTATATGACATTACTATTCATTACTTCCTATCACCGTCATCTACAAGGTGTTTGTTTCTTATATGACATTACTATTCATTACTTCCTATCACTGTCATCTACAAGGTGTTTGTTTCTTATATGACACTACTATTCATTACTTCCTATTACTGTCATCTACAAGGTGTTTGTTTCTTATATGACATTACTATTCATTACTTCCTACTACTATCATCTACAAGGTGTTTGTTTCTTATATGACATTACTATTCATCACTTCCTATCACTGTCATCTACAAGGTGTTTGTTTCTTATATGACATTACTATTCATCACTTCCTATCACTGTCATCTACAAGGTGTTTGTTTCTTATATGACAATACTATTCATTACTTCCTATCACTGTCATCTACAAGGTGTTTGTTTCTTATATGACATTACTATTCATTACTTCCTACTACTGACATCTACAAGGTGTTTGTTTCTTATATGACATTACTATTCATTACTTCCTATCACTGTCATCTACAAGGTGTTTGTTTCTTATATGACATTACTATTCATTACTTCCTATCACTTTCATCTACAAGGTGTTTGTTTCTTATATGACATTACTATTCATTACTTCCTACTACTGTCATCTACAAGGTGTTTGTTTCTTATATGACATTACTATTCATTACTTCCTATTACCGTCATCTACAAGGTGTTTGTTTTTTATGACATTACTATTCATCACTTCCTATCACTGTCATCTACAAGGTGTTTGTTTCTTATATGACAATACTATTCATTACTTCCTATCACTGTCATCTACAAGGTGTTTGTTTCTTATATGACATTACTATTCATTACTGTCATCTACAAGGTGTTTGTTTCTTATATGACATTACTATTCATTACTTCCTATTACCGTCATCTACAAGGTGTTTGTTTCTTATATGACATTACTATTCATTACTTCCTATCACCGTCATCTACAAGGTGTTTGTTTCTGTCATCTACAAGGTGTTTGTTTCTTATATGACATTACTATTCATCACTTCCTATCACTGTCATCTACAAGGTGTTTGTTTCTTATATGACAATACTATTCATTACTTCCTATCACTGTCATCTACAAGGTGTTTGTTTCTTATATGACATTACTATTCATTACTTCCTACTACTGACATCTACAAGGTGTTTGTTTCTTATATGACATTACTATTCATTACTTCCTATCACTGTCATCTACAAGGTGTTTGTTTCTTATATGACATTACTATTCATTACTTCCTATCACTTTCATCTACAAGGTGTTTGTTTCTTATATGACATTACTATTCATTACTTCCTACTACTGTCATCTACAAGGTGTTTGTTTCTTATATGACATTACTATTCATTACTTCCTATTACCGTCATCTACAAGGTGTTTGTTTTTTATATGACATTACTATTCATCACTTCCTATCACTGTCATCTACAAGGTGTTTGTTTCTTATATGACAATACTATTCATTACTTCCTATCACTCTCATCTACAAGGTGTTTGTTTCTTATATGACATTACTATTCATTACTGTCATCTACAAGGTGTTTGTTTCTTATATGACATTACTATTCATTACTTCCTATTACCGTCATCTACAAGGTGTTTGTTTCTTATATGACATTACTATTCATTACTTCCTATCACCGTCATCTACAAGGTGTTTGTTTCTGTCATCTACAAGGTGTTTGTTTCTTATATGACATTACTATTCATTACTTCCTATCACTGTCATCTTCAAGGTGTTTGTTTCTTATATGACACTACTATTCATTACTTCCTATTACTGTCATCTACAAGGTGTTTGTTTCTTATATGACATTACTATTCATTACTTCCTACTACTATCATCTACAAGGTGTATGTTTCTTATATGACATTACTATTCATCACTTCCTATCACTGTCATCTACAAGGTGTTTGTTTCTTATATGACATTACTATTCATCACTTCCTATCACTGTCATCTACAAGGTGTTTGTTTCTTATATGACAATACTATTCATTACTTCCTATCACTGTCATCTACAAGGTGTTTGTTTCTTATATGACATTACTATTCATTACTTCCTACTACTGACATCTACAAGGTGTTTGTTTCTTATATGACATTACTATTCATTACTTCCTATCACTGTCATCTACAAGGTGTTTGTTTCTTATATGACATTACTATTCATTACTTCCTATCACTTTCATCTACAAGGTGTTTGTTTCTTATATGACATTACTATTCATTACTTCCTACTACTGTCATCTACAAGGTGTTTGTTTCTTATATGACATTACTATTCATTACTTCCTATTACCGTCATCTACAAGGTGTTTGTTTTTTATATGACATTACTATTCATCACTTCCTATCACTGTCATCTACAAGGTGTTTGTTTCTTATATGACAATACTATTCATTACTTCCTATCACTGTCATCTACAAGGTGTTTGTTTCTTATATGACATTACTATTCATTACTGTCATCTACAAGGTGTTTGTTTCTTATATGACATTACTATTCATTACTTCCTATTACCGTCATCTACAAGGTGTTTGTTTCTTATATGACATTACTATTCATTACTTCCTATCACCGTCATCTACAAGGTGTTTGTTTCTGTCATCTACAAGGTGTTTGTTTCTTATATGACATTACTATTCATCACTTCCTATCACTGTCATCTACAAGGTGTTTGTTTCTTATATGACAATACTATTCATTACTTCCTATCACTGTCATCTACAAGGTGTTTGTTTCTTATATGACATTACTATTCATTACTTCCTACTACTGACATCTACAAGGTGTTTGTTTCTTATATGACATTACTATTCATTACTTCCTATCACTGTCATCTACAAGGTGTTTGTTTCTTATATGACATTACTATTCATTACTTCCTATCACTTTCATCTACAAGGTGTTTGTTTCTTATATGACATTACTATTCATTACTTCCTACTACTGTCATCTACAAGGTGTTTGTTTCTTATATGACATTACTATTCATTACTTCCTATTACCGTCATCTACAAGGTGTTTGTTTTTTATATGACATTACTATTCATCACTTCCTATCACTGTCATCTACAAGGTGTTTGTTTCTTATATGACAATACTATTCATTACTTCCTATCACTGTCATCTACAAGGTGTTTGTTTCTTATATGACATTACTATTCATTACTGTCATCTACAAGGTGTTTGTTTCTTATATGACATTACTATTCATTACTTCCTATTACCGTCATCTACAAGGTGTTTGTTTCTTATATGACATTACTATTCATTACTTCCTATCACTGTCATCTACAAGGTGTTTGTTTCTTATATGACATTACTATTCATTACTTCCTATTACTGTCATCTACAAGGTGTTTGTTTCTTATATGACATTACTATTCATTACTGTCATCTACAAGGTGTTTGTTTCTTATATGACATTACTATTCATTACTTCCTATTACCGTCATCTACAAGGTGTTTGTTTCTTATATGACATTACTATTCATTACTTCCTATCACCGTCATCTACAAGGTGTTTGTTTCTTATATGACATTACTATTCATTACTTCCTATCACCGTCATCTACAAGGTGTTTGTTTCTTATATGACATTACTATTCATTACTTCCTATCACTGTCATCTACAAGGTGTTTGTTTCTTATATGACACTACTATTCATTACTTCCTATTACTGTCATCTACAAGGTGTTTGTTTCTTATATGACATTACTATTCATTACTTCCTACTACTATCATCTACAAGGTGTTTGTTTCTTATATGACATTACTATTCATCACTTCCTATCACTGTCATCTACAAGGTGTTTGTTTCTTATATGACATTACTATTCATCACTTCCTATCACTGTCATCTACAAGGTGTTTGTTTCTTATATGACAATACTATTCATTACTTCCTATCACTGTCATCTACAAGGTGTTTGTTTCTTATATGACATTACTATTCATTACTTCCTACTACTGACATCTACAAGGTGTTTGTTTCTTATATGACATTACTATTCATTACTTCCTATCACTGTCATCTACAAGGTGTTTGTTTCTTATATGACATTACTATTCATTACTTCCTATCACTTTCATCTACAAGGTGTTTGTTTCTTATATGACATTACTATTCATTACTTCCTACTACTGTCATCTACAAGGTGTTTGTTTCTTATATGACATTACTATTCATTACTTCCTATTACCGTCATCTACAAGGTGTTTGTTTTTTATGACATTACTATTCATCACTTCCTATCACTGTCATCTACAAGGTGTTTGTTTCTTATATGACAATACTATTCATTACTTCCTATCACTGTCATCTACAAGGTGTTTGTTTCTTATATGACATTACTATTCATTACTGTCATCTACAAGGTGTTTGTTTCTTATATGACATTACTATTCATTACTTCCTATTACCGTCATCTACAAGGTGTTTGTTTCTTATATGACATTACTATTCATTACTTCCTATCACCGTCATCTACAAGGTGTTTGTTTCTGTCATCTACAAGGTGTTTGTTTCTTATATGACATTACTATTCATCACTTCCTATCACTGTCATCTACAAGGTGTTTGTTTCTTATATGACAATACTATTCATTACTTCCTATCACTGTCATCTACAAGGTGTTTGTTTCTTATATGACATTACTATTCATTACTTCCTACTACTGACATCTACAAGGTGTTTGTTTCTTATATGACATTACTATTCATTACTTCCTATCACTGTCATCTACAAGGTGTTTGTTTCTTATATGACATTACTATTCATTACTTCCTATCACTTTCATCTACAAGGTGTTTGTTTCTTATATGACATTACTATTCATTACTTCCTACTACTGTCATCTACAAGGTGTTTGTTTCTTATATGACATTACTATTCATTACTTCCTATTACCGTCATCTACAAGGTGTTTGTTTTTTATATGACATTACTATTCATCACTTCCTATCACTGTCATCTACAAGGTGTTTGTTTCTTATATGACAATACTATTCATTACTTCCTATCACTGTCATCTACAAGGTGTTTGTTTCTTATATGACATTACTATTCATTACTGTCATCTACAAGGTGTTTGTTTCTTATATGACATTACTATTCATTACTTCCTATTACCGTCATCTACAAGGTGTTTGTTTCTTATATGACATTACTATTCATTACTTCCTATTACCGTCATCTACAAGGTGTTTGTTTCTTATATGACATTACTATTCATTACTTCCTATTACCGTCATCTACAAGGTGTTTGTTTCTTATATGACAGTACTATTCATTACTTCCTACTACCGTCATCTACAAGGTGTTTGTTTCTTATATGACATTACTATTCATTACTTCCTATTACTGTCATCTACAAGGTGTTTGTTTCTTATATGACATTACTATTCATTACTTCCTATTACCGTCATCTACAAGGTGTTTGTTTCTTATATGACATTACTATTCATTACTTCCTATTACCGTCATCTACAAGGTGTTTGTTTCTTATATGACATTACTATTCATTACTTCCTATTACCGTCATCTACAAGGTGTTTGTTTCTTATATGACATTACTATTCATTACTTCCTACTACCGTCATCTACAAGGTGTTTGTTTCTTATATGACATTACTATTCATTACTTCCTACTACCGTCATCTACAAGGTGTTTGTTTCTTATATGACATTACTATTCATTACTTCCTATTACCGTCATCTACAAGGTGTTTGTTTCTTATATGACATTACTATTCATTACTTCCTATTACCGTCATCTACAAGGTGTTTGTTTCTTATATGACATTACTATTCATTACTTCCTATTACCGTCATCTACAAGGTGTTTGTTTCTTATATGACATTACTATTCATTACTTCCTATTACCGTCATCTACAAGGTGTTTGTTTCTTATATGACATTACTATTCATTACTTCCTACTACCGTCATCTACAAGGTGTTTGTTTCTTATATGACATTACTATTCATTACTTCCTACTACCGTCATCTACAAGGTGTTTGTTTCTTATATGACATTACTATTCATTACTTCCTACTACCGTCATCTACAAGGTGTTTGTTTCTTATATGACATTACTATTCATTACTTCCTACTACCGTCATCTACAAGGTGTTTGTTTCTTATATGACATTACTATTCATTACTTCCTATCACCGTCATCTACAAGGTGTTTGTTTCTTATATGACATTACTATTCATTACTTCCTATCACCGTCATCTACAAGGTGTTTGTTTCTTATATGACATTACTATTCATTACTTCCTATCACCGTCATCTACAAGGTGTTTGTTTCTTATATGACATTACTATTCATTACTTCCTATCACCGTCATCTACAAGGTGTTTGTTTCTTATATGACATTACTATTCATTACTTCCTATCACCGTCATCTACAAGGTGTTTGTTTCTTATATGACATTACTATTCATTACTTCCTATCACCGTCATCTACAAGGTGTTTGTTTCTTATATGACATTACTATTCATTACTTCCTATCACCGTCATCTACAAGGTGTTTGTTTCTTATATGACACTACTATTCATTACTTCCTATCACTTTCATCTACAAGGTGTTTGTTTCTTATATGACACTACTATTCATTACTTCCTATCACTGTCATCTACAAGGTGTTTGTTTCTTATATGACACTACTATTCATTACTTCCTATCACTGTCATCTACAAGGTGTTTGTTTCTTATATGACACTACTATTCATTACTTCCTACTACTGTCATCTACAAGGTGTTTGTTTCTTATATGACATTACTATTCATTACTTCCTATCACTGTCATCTACAAGGTGTTTGCTTCTTATATGACATTACTATTCATTACTTCCTATCACTGTCATCTACAAGGTGTTTGTTTCTTATATGACAATACTATTCATTACTTCCTATCACTGTCATCTACAAGGTGTTTGTTTCTTATATGACATTACTATTCATTACTTCCTACTACTGTCATCTACAAGGTGTTTGTTTCTTATATGACATTACTATTCATTACTTCCTATCACTGTCATCTACAAGGTGTTTGTTTCTTAAATGACATTACTATTCATTACTTCCTATCACTGTCATCTACAATGTGTTTGTTTCTTATATGACATTACTATTCATTACTTCCTATCACTGTCATCTACAAGGTGTTTGTTTCTTATATGACATTACTATTCATTACTTCCTACTACCGTCATCTACAAGGTGTTTGTTTCTTATATGACATTACTATTCATTACTTCCTACTACCGTCATCTACAAGGTGTTTGTTTCTTATATGACATTACTATTCATTACTTCCTACTACCGTCATCTACAAGGTGTTTGTTTCTTATATGACATTACTATTCATTACTTCCTACTACCGTCATCTACAAGGTGTTTGTTTCTTATATGACATTACTATTCATTACTTCCTACTACCGTCATCTACAAGGTGTTTGTTTCTTATATGACATTACTATTCATTACTTCCTACTACCGTCATCTACAAGGTGTTTGTTTCTTATATGAAATTACTATTCATTACTTCCTACTACCGTCATCTACAAGGTGTTTGTTTCTTATATGACATTACTATTCATTACTTCCTATTACCGTCATCTACAAGGTGTTTGTTTCTTATATGACATTACTATTCATTACTTCCTATTACCGTCATCTACAAGGTGTTTGTTTCTTATATGACATTACTATTCATTACTTCCTATTACCGTCATCTACAAGGTGTTTGTTTCTTATATGACATTACTATTCATTACTTCCTATTACCGTCATCTACAAGGTGTTTGTTTCTTATACGACATTACTATTCATTACTTCCTATTACCGTCATCTACAAGGTGTTTGTTTCTTATACGACATTACTATTCATTACTTCCTATTACCGTCATCTACAAGGTGTTTGTTTCTTATATGACATTACTATTCATTACTTCCTATTACAGTCATCTACAAAGTGTTTTTTTTTTATATGACATTACTATTCATTACTTCCTATTACCGTCATCTACAAAGTGTTTGTTTCTTATATGACATTACTATTCATTACTTCCTATTACCGTCATCTACAAAGTGTTTGTTTCTTATATGACATTACTATTCATTACTTCCTATTACCGTCATCTACAAAGTGTTTGTTTCTTATATGACATTACTATTCATTACTTCCTATTACCGTCATCTACAAAGTGTTTGTTTCTTATATGACATTACTATTCATTACTTCCTACAACTGTCATCTACAAGGTGTTTGTTTCTTATATGACTTTATCCAGTGGTTTCAACATGGAAACGGACAATGCAGCCATTGCCATGCAGACAAACATACAAGTCAAACACACCGACATCAATTTATAGAGAAACAACTAGAATTTAGTAACTACAAATTAGTTAGTTAGTATCTTTATTATTATAGTTAGTTAGTATCTTTATTATTATAACTGTCCCTACCTGGTCGTAATCCCTCGACGGGAAGAACCCGCTGTCCTAGTAATCTCCCATTCTCCTCACACACCACGATCCTTAGCGTTGCAAGGTTTGGTAGAACCACCTGAAGGCAGGCAGCAAACCATTTCTCATTAGTTGTCACAATTTTATTTTAATTGTTCTGCATGTTTGTTTTGGTCTCTCTGATAATATTTACACGTCCAGACTACATAACTCTGTAGATTCTTTATGTTTAATGCCGCTAAGTTTGATATTTTACAAATGGCGTTGTCTGTGTCTATATTTTATAAAGCTACATGATTAATGTGATGTCACACAGATTAATTTACATTTGTTTGTAAATGCAGGTAGAAAGGAGAGACAATATATGCCATGAGTTAGACAACTTCTATTACTACAGACACAATGTTTGTAAATGCAGGTAGAAAGGAGAGACAATATATGCCATGAGTTAGACAACTTCTATTACTACAGACACAATGTTTGTAAATGCAGGGAGAAAGGAGAGACAATATATGCCATGAGTTAGACAACTTCTATTACTACAGACACAATGTTTGTAAATGCAGGTAGAAAGGAGAGACAATATATGCCATGAGTTAGACAACTTCTATTACTACAGACACAATGTTTGTAAATGCAGGGAGAAAGGAGAGACAATATATGCCATGAGTTAGACAACTTCTATTACTACAGACACAATGTTTGTAAATGCAGGTAGAAAGGAGAGACAATATATGCCATGAGTTAGACAACTTCTATTACTACAGACACAATGTTTGTAAATGCAGGTAGAAAGGAGAGACAATATATGCCATGAGTTAGACAACTTCTATTACTACAGACACAATGTTTGTAAATGCAGGTAGAAAGGAGAGACAACATATGCCATGAGTTAGACAACTTCTATTACTACAGACACAATGTTTGTAAATGCAGGGAGAAAGGAGAGACAATATATGCCATGAGTTAGACAACTTCTATTACTACAGACACAATGTTTGTAAATGCAGGTAGAAAGGAGAGACAATATATGCCATGAGTTAGACAACTTCTATTACTACAGACACAATGTTTGTAAATGCAGGTAGAAAGGAGAGACAATATATGCCATGAGTTAGACAACTTCTACTACTACAGACACAATGTTTGTAAATGCAGGTAGAAAGGAGAGACAATATATGCCATGAGTTAGACAACTTCTATTACTACAGACACAATGTTTGTAAATGCAGGGAGAAAGGAGAGACAATATATGCCATGAGTTAGACAACTTCTACTACTACAGACACAATGTTTGTAAATGCAGGTAGAAAGGAGAGACAACATATGCCATGAGTTAGACAACTTCTACTACTACAGACACAATGTTTGTAAATGCAGGTAGAAAGGAGAGACAACATATGCCATGAGTTAGACAACTTCTACTACTACAGACACAATGTTTGTAAATGCAGGTAGAAAGGAGAGACAACATATGCCATGAGTCAGACAACTTCTATTACTACAGACACAATGCTAACCTTCTTGAAGACAAACGGCTCGTCATCGTACGATGGGTTGATGCCATTGGCAGGCACCACCTTGGTGCGGAACTTCTTCCTCACAGTGTCGGCCGGCAGACCGTACATCTCGACCTCCACATACGTGCCCACCTTCTTGTCGGTCAGCAACTGACCAGAGATCACCTGATGGACACACCAGAACCTAACATGGGGGGCAGCAGCACAGCAGGGGGCAGTAGCACAGCAGGGGGCAGTAGCACAGCAGGGGGGCAGCAGCACAGCAGGGGGCAATAGCACCGCAGGGGGGGCAGTAACACAGCAGGGGGCAGTAGCACAGTTGGGGCAGCAGAGCAGGGGGCAGTAGCACAGCAGGGGCAGCACAACAGAGAGGCAGTAGCACAGCGGGGGGGGGGGCAGTAGCATAGTTGGGGTGCAGTAGCACAGCGGGGGGGCAGTAGCAAAGTTGGGGTGCCGTAGCATAGCAGGGGGGGCAGTAGCACAGCAGGGGGCGGTGCAGTAATGGGGAGAACGTCCACAATGCCTCGCTTCATATGGCTGTAAAAACATTTCAAGACTATGGACTGTACTTGGTATATATGAATATCTTTCAGGCAGTAATTGCTACTATCCTCTTTCCCTTCACTTCCCTCATCCTCCCCTACCGTCTTCTCTTTCCCTTCACTTCCCATATCCTCCTCTACGGTCTCCTCTTTCCCTTCACTTCCCTCATCCTTCCCTACTGTCTCCTCTTTCCCCTCACTTCTCTCATCCTCCCCTACTGTCTCCTCTTTCCTTCACTTCCATCATCCTCCCCTACTGTCTCCTCTTTCCCCTCACCCTCCCCTACTGTCTCCTCTTTCCCTTCACTTCCCTCATCCTTCCCAACTTTCTCCTCTTTCCCCTCACTTCTCTCATCCTCCCCTACTGTCTCCTCTTTCCCTTCACTTCCCTAATGCTTCCCTACTGTGTCCTCTTTCCCTTCACTTCCCTCATCCTCCCCTACTGTCTCCTCTTTCCCCTCACTTCTCTCATCCTCCCCTACTGTCTCCTCTTTCCCTTCACTTCCCTCATCCTTCCCTACTGTGTCCTCTTTCCCTTCACTTCCCTCATCCTCCCCTACTGTCTCCTCTTTCCCTTCACTTCCCTCATCCTCCCCTACTGTCTCCTCTTTCCCTTCACTTCCCTACTTTCTCCTCTTTGCCCTCACTTCTCTCATCCTCCCCTACTATCTCCTCTTTCCCTTCACTTCCCTGATCCTCCCCTACTGTCTCCTCTTTCCCTTCACTTCCCTCATCCTTCCCTACTTTCTCCTCTTTGCCCTCACTTCTCTCATCCTCCCCTACTGTCTCCTCTTTCCCTTCACTTCCCCTACTGTCTCCTCTTTCCCTTCACTTCCCTCGTCCTCCCCTACTGTCTCCTCTTTCCCTTCACTTCCCTCATCCTCCCCTACTGTCTCCTCTTTCCCTTCACTTCCCTCATCCTCCCCTACTGTCTCCTCTTTCCCTTCACTTCCCTCATCCTCCCCTACTGTCTCCTCTTTCTCTTCACTTCCCTCGTCCTCCCCTACTGTCTCCTCTTTCCCTTCTCTTCCCTCATCCTCCCCTACTGTCTCCTCTTTCCCTTCACTTCCCTCGTCCTCCCCTACTGTCTCCTCTTTCCTTTCAGTTCCCTCATCTTCCCCTACTGTCTCCTCTTTCCCTTCACTTCCCTCATCCTCCCCTACTGTCTCCTCTTTCCCTTCACTTCCCTCGTCCTCCCCTACTGTCTCCTCTTTCCCGTCACTTCCCTCATCCTCTCCTACTGTCTCCTCTTTCCCTTCCCTCACCACCTCCCGCTGTATATAACCTACTTTGATTGTCACAGATCCAGCCACTATTCCGTCGACCGTTGACTCAGCGAATGGGTCAAATCGTCGATCCTGTCGTCGCATGAAGTCTGGCTTGAGGATGAACCCGCTGCGACCGTTGTACTCGAAGATACCCAGGTTCAACTGAAGGGCGAGGTCTGGGGGCACGGGAACCAGTGTTGGGGTCAAATACATACAGTTACTGGCATAGTTTTCACCTCGCACCAGATTTTGCCTCATTTTGTGATCTCTTTGGATCTCAGATTAGATACGTCATTGATCCGATATAAATCACATCAGTCTCTGGGAGTATAAACTTCTGACAAAGTTAACATTTTCAAAGAAAAATTATGCATAAACAGATTTTTGAGACTTATTTTTGCATATCTAGTTCGACATTAATCACCAGGTGGCCTTACTGGTACAACATATCGGTGCATTTTGTAAATATGCCATATTTCACTTTATCAGACGAAAATGTATGCAATTGTTCATAATAATCACTACAGGAAAGTAAACATTTAAAGCATTGCATATTACTTCCGAGTGATGCTTTTTTGAAGACGCTCTTTCTTTTAAGGCAAATTTCGGCGCTAGCCTCGCTTTGAGAAACTATATTTCCACCGTTCAATATTGGTGAGTAGCTCGCTCAAACCAACTTATCTAACAACTTGTTTGTACTTGATAGATCAAATAACCGGTTGTAGTTTGTACTCGACAGATGAAATAACCAGTTGTTGTTTCGAATATTGATTCCCTGTACAAAAGTGTCTTCAGATTTTTTGTGAAAACAACAAATTATATTACGTAAGGCAAAAAGCACACCAGCCAGTAGACAGCCCTGTGCTTGTATTTATATATGTTCATTTTGTATGTTTTTTTACTTTTTCCAAAACCTGTATTTGAATTTGTATTTGATGTTCATATTTGGTCAAATACATGTCAAATACAACAACTTGTATTCGTCACTGTCGAGGAACCACCTTATATTATATTGAAATTACTTTACTTAGTCCTCTTCGTGCCCGGTGACACATAAGGCATCAACAAGAGAGCGCCACTGCTGTCGGTCTGCAGCCCATTTGGTGATGCTGGTTCATGTCAGGCCGCATTCTTTCATCTCCTTCTCCACTGTTCGTCTCCATGTTTCTTTTGGGCGACCACGTCTCCTTTTACCATCTGCTGTCCAGCGTAAGGCTGTCTTGGGCAGTGCACCAGGTGACATTCGGAACACGTGTCCAAGCCATCTCCATCTTCTCTTCTTTATCAGCACTCGAAGCCATAGAGAAGTACACTGAGAACATTACTGTTGTACAGTCTCAGTTTTGTTTCCAATCTCAGTTGCTTGGATTTCCAGATGGGCTTCAACATAGCGAAGGTCTGACTTGCCTTTCTGATCCTAGCCGTGGCATCTTTTGCAGAGTCTCCATCTGTTGTGATTTTACTTCCCAGGTATGCAAAGTCCTGAACGTCTTCCAAAGCATCACTGTTGTTTCTGTTGTTTATGGTGATGGGGTTATCTGTCTTGTAGCTGTTCCTCATCAGTTTGGTTTTTGCTGTGTTGAGCTTTAACCCAATCTGTGGTGCTGTTGTTGTGAGTTTGTCCATCTTTTCTTGCATGTCCTTGTGCCTGCTAGACAGCAGTGCAATGTCATCTGTATAGTCCAGGTCCAGGATTGAGGCAAGTGTCCATCTGATGCCTCTGTTTCCATCTTTGGTGATTTCTGTCATCAGCCAGTCAATGGCGAGGATGGACAGAAATGGTGAGAGAATGCATTCCAGTTTTACTCCGGATTTTATGGTAAAGCTGTATGTCTGTGTAAAGTATTTTGATCACATCACATATAGAAATTAATTGGCCAAACAAATTACATTCTTCTAAGAAATTTTTTTAATTAACAAGTACTGGAAATAATAAAAAGTATCCAGACTGACCGAGTGTCTGAAAGTTGAGGGCCACCAGCTGACAACCAGCGTTCCAGAAGATCTGAAACAAACAACAATAGCAGGTTACATAGGGCAAGTCTGCAGCTGCCCATGGCAGTCATTCTGTTTTCTTAACTGTTTTTTTTCACATTTTTTTGAACAAAATTAACAGTGAGTTGAAAAGAGGCAAAATAAAAAATGTTTCATTGTTGTTAGTTTGCTAACTTCAACAACTAAATGAGTCAAAAGAAAAAATAAATGTATCAAAATACATATAGACCATTAATTATTAATTACAAGCTCTTGAAGACATACTCATTTGATTATAACTTTGTATAATTATTTTATGTTTTCTGTTACAAGTCACATAAGTGATAAAATCAGTAAGGTGACTGACATTAGATTTAACAAAATTAGACAAGATAGCACATTTTCCATTAAGGTGGCTGATCACCTTGAAATAAAAGTAATGAAACTTAACATTTTAAAGGTTGTTTGACCCCAAAAAGTTGGGGTGTCCTGTACAAATCTGTTTAATATCTGACATTGTAACAGCACACCAGCTAAATACTGTTATATCACATTTACTATATACTCAGTTTTTGTACTTAGTTTCTATGCGAGTGTGAGACAAGAAGATGTATAGAGAACCTGGGGCATGTAGTTGCTGGAGTCGACTCGTGTGCCACGCGGATAGATCCTGGTCAACTGACGTTTGTTGTAAATGGTAATTGTTAAAGTTCATTAATTGTGCACGCATCTGTTACAGCTCAGTAGGATGGACCAGTTAGTCAACCACCAGCAGTCAGTTTGTCAACCACCAGCAGTCAGTTAGTCAACCACCAGCAGTCAGTTAGTCAACCACCAGCAGTCAGTTTGTCAACCACCAGCAGTCAGTTGGTCAACCACCAGCAGTCAGTTAGTCAACCACCAGCAGTCAGTTTGTCAACCACCAGCAGTCAGTTAGTCAACCACCAGCAGTCAGTTAGTCAACCACCAGCAGTCAGTTTGTCAACCACCAGCAGTCAGTTAGTCAACCACCAGCAGTCAGTTAGTCAACCACCAGCAGTCAGTTTGTCAACCACCAGCAGTCAGTTAGTCAACCACCAGCAGTCAGTTAGTCAACCACCAGCAGTCAGTTTGTCAACCACCAGCAGTCAGTTAGTCAACCACCAGCAGTCAGTTAGTCAACCACCAGCAGTCAGTTTGTCAACCACCAGCAGTCAGTTAGTCAACCACCAGCAGTCAGTTAGTCAACCACCAGTAGTCAGTTTGCTGTTAACTTGAATGTGGTACACAAAACAACACATTTTATTTTAATAAATATAAATGAAGAATATAATTTAATATTGCTTGGTTACAAAAGAAACAAGGCAAAACTGTCAATTTGATTTGAATAAAAAAAGAACTAGTTCATCACATCTACCATTTTGCAACTAGAAGTTTAACCAGATTACAACAGCAGATACTACCACACCAAGTTAACCACTCATCAATTAATACTTCAATCAGATACTACTACACCAAGTTAACCACTCATCAACTAATACTTCAATCAGATACTACTACACCAAGTTAACCACTCATCAACTAATACTTCAATCAGATACTACTACACCAAGTTAACCACTCATCAACTAATACTTCAATCAGATACTACTACACCAAGTTAACCACTCATCAACTAATACTTCAATCAGATACTACTACACCAAGTTAACCACTCATCAACTAATACTTCAATCAGATACTACTACACCAAGTTAACCACTCATCAACTAATACTTCAATCAGATACTACTACACCAAGTTAACCACTCATCAACTAATACTTCAATCAGATACTACTACACCAAGTTAACCACTCATCAACTAATACTTCAATCAGATACTACTACACCAAGTTAACCACTCATCAACTAATACTTCAATCAGATACTACTACACCAAGTTAACCACTCATCAACTAATACTTCAATCAGATACTACTACACCAAGTTAACCACTCATCAACTAATACTTCAATCAGATACTACTACACCAAGTTAACCACTCATCAACTAATACTTCAATCAGATACTACTACACCAAGTTAACCACTCATCAACTAATACTTCAATCAGATATTACTACACCAAGTTAACCACTCATCAACTAATACTTCAATCCAAACCAGCACTTAAGACTAAACTTGTCACACATAATGTAATTTGTTCTGCACAAGGATACTTGACAAACTCCAGTGGTGTTTCCTTGAGCAGGGCTGTGGCCTGGGTCTCCACGAAGGACGTACACTCGTAACTACGGTTGCGCTCTGAAAGCAGAAGGGGCATACAATGTCTGACGGTTCACTGAGACAGAAGGGGCATACAATGTCTGATGGTTCACCGAGACAGAAGGGGCATACAATGTCTGACGGTTCACTGAGACAGAAGGGGCATACAATGTCTGACAGTTCACTGAGACAGAAGGGGCATACAATGTCTGATGGTTCACTGAGACAGAAGGGGCATACAATGTCTGACGGTTCACCGAGACAGAAGGGGCATACAATGTCTGACGGTTCACTGAGACAGAAGGGGCATACAATGTCTGACGGTTCACTGAGACAGAAGGGGCATACAATGTCTGATGGTTCACCGAGACAGAAGGGGCATACAATGTCTGACGGTTCACCGAGACAGAAGGGGCATACAATGTCTGACGGTTCACTGAGACAGAAGGGGCATACAATGTCTGACGGTTCACCGAGACAGAAGGGGCATACAATGTCTGATGGTTCACTGAGACAGAAGGGGCATACAATGTCTGACGATTCACCGAGACAGAAGGGGCATACAATGTCTGACGGTTCACTGAGACAGAAGGGGCATACAATGTCTTACAGTTCACTCAGACAGGTTGGACGACTGTTTAACCCTTTTCCCTCGAATATGCACCATGTGTTGCATGTTGGAATATTCATAAGTGACGCTAAAGTACCACATTTAAACAATCTACATCCACATTAAATTACACTGTGTACACATTGCACCCACCAGGTACACATTGCACCCACCGGGTACACATTGCACCCACCGGGTACACATTGCACCCACCGGGTACACATTGCACCCACCGGGTACACGTTGCATCCACCAGGTACACATTGCACCCACCGGGTACACATTGCACCCACTGTGTACACGTTACATCCACTGTGTACCTGTTGCACCCACCGTGTACATGTTGCACCACAGCCAACCATATCATTCATGTGTGTCAATGACAAGGCTCAATGTATGTTTAAATTTAGGCTCTAAGGGAGATAATTTAATTTAAAACAAAACTGAGTTCTACAGTAATGGATCCCTATAACTAATTGGGAACTTATTAATATGAAATTGACTAGAGAATTGCCCGGAAAAGTTGCTCACTGCTTACAGACATGCCCTGTTTCCACCACTACGTGGACAGAGGCAACTAGTAGATAAATGCCACCTACTCTCAGATATCTCAAACGAGTGGAATCGTACGGGTTGAATGTAGCTGACCAGCTCAGACATCTCCATGCCAGCCTCAGCTTCCTGCCCCGCTGTACCCTGGGAACATAATGACACTGTTGTAGTTTGTAAACATCATAAGTTAATTATATGAGAAAAATTGGGGCTTCAAAAATATAAGTTCAAATATGATTTCTTTTTAAGAAAAAGTGTTGTGACAACGGGCAATGCTTTCACAATGTGCTATATTTCAATATGGATAGGATTCTGTTTGTGGTAGTTACATCTTCACCTGATTTAGGTTTCTAAAGGATCTTCTAAGCCAAACTAATCTTTCCACTTGTCATGTTGTTGTATTACGGAAGTCCGTTGTGACTGAAGAAGGTTCCTTTACCTTCTCCTTCTTCTCGTTCTGCCTCCTCTTTGCCTCTTCCTCTGTCAGTCTCAAATCCTCCTCATCACTCTCCTCTATGTCAGACTCTGACGACAGATCTATGTCCTCCGTCTCCTCCGGCTTGTCCTCAATCACAGCCTCACTTGTATCCATGGCAACGCTCGTATCCACAGCAACACTGGTATCCGTGGCAATGGTACTGTCCCCTGCAATGCTGTTGTCCCCAGCAACGACTCCCTCCTCCTCCAGTGTCTCTGATGTTGGCTTCGAGTCTGTCTTCGCTGCTTTGCGACGTTGCCTTTTTGCTGCAAAAACAAAACTTCTTCACTTCATTTGAATACTGAATTAGAAATGTTTAGTTCACTGAAGTAGTTATTTTTCTCTGTCCAGATTCTTATCAGTTGATGTTTATTATTGCTGGTCACTGCAAGGTTCACTGTTAGGTTCACTGCTAGGTTCACTGTTAGGTTCACTGCTAGGTTCACTCTTATGTTCACTGCTAGGTTCACTGTTAAGTTCACTGCTAGGTTCACTGTTAGGTTCACTGCTAAGTTCACTCTTATGTTCACTGCTAGTTTCACTGCTAGGTTCACTGTTAGGTTCACTGCTAGGTTCATTGTTAGGTTCACTGCTAAGTTCACTCTTATGTTCACTGCTAGTTTCATTGCTAGATTCACTGCTAGGTTCACCGTTATGTTCACTGCTAGGTTCACTGTTAGGTTCACTGCTAAGTTCACTCTTATGTTCACTGCTAGTTTCACTGCTAGGTTCACTGTTAGGTTCATTGCTAGGTTCACTGCTAGGTTCATTGTTAGGTTCACTGCTAGGTTCACTGTTAGGTTCACTGCTAAGTTCACTCTTATGTTCACTGCTAGTTTCATTGCTAGATTCACTGCTAGGTTCACCGTTATGTTCACTGCTAGGTTCACTGTTAGGTTCACTGCTAGGTTCACTCTTATGTTCACTGTTAGGTTCACTGCTAGGTTCACTGTTAGGTTCACTGCTAAGTTCACTCTTATGTTCACTGCTAGTTTCACTGCTAGGTTCACTGTTAGGTTCACTGCTAGGTTCACTGCTAGGTTCACTGTTAGGTTCACTGCTAGGTTCATTCTTAGGTTCACTGCTAGGTTCACTGCTAGGTTCATTCTTAGGTTCACTGCTAAGTTCATTCTTAGGTTCACTGCTAGGTTCACTGTTAGGTTCACTCTTAGGTTCACTGCTAGATTCATTCTTAGGTTCACTGCTAGGTTCACTGCTAGGTTCACTGTTAGGTTCACTGTTAGGTTCACTGCTAGGTTCACTGCTAGGTTCACTGTTAGGTTCACTGCTAGGTTCACTGCTAGGTTAACTCTTAGGTTCACTGCTAGGTTCACTGTTAGGTTCACTGCTAGGTTCACTCTTATGTTCATTGCTAGGTTCACTCTTAGGTTCACTGCTAGGTTCACTCTTAAGTTCACTGTTAGGTTCACTGCTAGGTTCACTCTTAGGTTCACTGTTAGGTTAATTCAATCTAGAACATTTTACTCCAATTTTAGCTGTAGCAGCAAATACAATGTAACTTAAGCCGTTTAAAGTGACAAACTCTAGACAGTGAGTGGACAATGGAGCCACTGGTCATGTAGGCCTGCCTCTGTCAGATATGTCTTTGTTCTTATTTTAAGTATAATCACACTGCTGGCATTTAGAGTTCCTAGATAATTTGTCATTGTGTGGGAATGAGTACTTTCTTACAACCAATCAATGCTGCCTTGTGTTAACTACAACCAATCAATGCTGCCTTGTGTTAACTACAACCAATCAATGCTGTGTTGTGTTAACTACAACCAATCAATGCTGCCTTGTGTTAACTACAACCAATCAATGCTGCTTTGTGTTAACTACAACCAATCAATGCTGCCTTGTGTTAACTACAACCAATCAATGCTGCCTTGTGTTAACTACAACCAATCAATGCTGCCTTGTATTAACTACAACCAATCAATGCTGCCTTGTGTTAACTACAACCAATCAACGCTGCCTTGTGTTAACTACAACCAATCAATGCTGCCTTGTGTTAATTACTACCAATCGAGCCTTTACTGGTTGTTCAAATGTTCAAACAATACATAAACCACACATGACATTTTAAGACCACATTAATTTGCAAAAGATTCATCGCCTATTTGATGGGCCTCATACTCGACCTATTTGATGTGTCATATGATTCTATTACATGTCACACTTTCTCCACTGTCACACCACAATCTGTCACACCCTGTACACTGTCACACCACAATCTGTCACACCGTGTACACTGTTACACCACAATCTGTCACACCCTGTCCACTGTCACACCACAATCTGTCACGTCCTGTCCACAATCTGTCACACCCTGTCCATTGTCATATCACAATCTGTTACACCCTGTCCACTCCGACACCACAATCTGTCACACTCTGTCCATTGTCACACCCTGTCCACTGTCACGCCCTGTCTACTCTGACACCACAATCTGTCACACCCTGTCCATTGTCACACCACAATCTGTCACACCCTGTCTACTGTCACACCACAATCTGTCAAATCCTGTCCACTCTCATATAACAATCTGTCACACTATGCCAACTGTCATTGTGTGACAGATTGCTGAACTTCCCTCAACCATTTGTAATATTTATAATTTCCTACATATTCACATCACTTAACCAATCTTACCCTTGATACTGTTCTGAAACATGCACAGAGCCGACAAACTCCATCGTCTTTGTTTTCCATGTTGCATCTGGCTTATGCCACTTTGACTATTCTTTCAGTATGTGTAAGATATCACACAAGCTGAATTTTTGTTTTATATACTTATTTTTTGTGAATAGTGGTTTGGCTGCCTTAATTTCATGTCCGATTATATTAAAACATTATTGCACAATAAAATATATTTTTAACCAAATTAAAAATGCAAATAAATGATAACTGACGAAACCTTGTATACAGGTGGTAGGTGGTATTGAAATTTTTTTTCTAAATAATATATTAGATATCATTAGTAATAATAATGAAAATAATGAACTGCCATTGATACGTCGATCTTCATATTATGACTTTGACAAATTTTATTAAAGTAGTAGCTAAAAACAATCCAAGTTCTAACAAACAATCAATTAAAGCAAAGTTTAGTGAACTCGAGGCATTTGTAAATGACTTATCTTCCTTACATTTCAAATTTAGTATAATATGTCTCCAAGAGAGCTGGTTATCTGATACGGATGACTTATCATTAATACAATTAATTGGATACGACTGTATATCCCAAGGAAAAAGCTGCAGCAATAAAGGTGGATTAATAATATATATAGATCGACAATTTAATTATGAATTAAACATGAAATTAAACATGTATAAACATTGGGAGGGGCAAATAATACAAGTAAATGGAGGAGGCTTACCACAGACGATCACTATAGGAAATATATACCGACCTCCAAGGCTATTAAATGAAAATTATAATGAATTTCTAAATTAATTTACAACAGTCATATCATCTATGCAAAATCATCACAAAAAATAATCTTATTCTAGCAGGGGACTATAATATAAATATGCTAAAAATAAATGAGCAGGAACATTGTAGCAGGTTCTTTGACACGTTAACTTCATTTAGTCTCTTCCCCCAAATCACTCTTCCTACCAGGTTTACAACCTGTAATGGCACACTAATTGATAATTTCTTTTGTAATTTAACAAAATATATATTAGAGAGTACAGCAGGAATATTAATTAAAAAATTCTCTGATTATCAGCCGTATTTCATAATTATGGATACTACTCTGAAAAAACAACATCCTACAAAATTCATAGAAATTAATATTCAAAACAAAAAAAGCAATGTTAAAAGTCAAAGACGGTTTAATCTCTACTAAAATATATGAGAAACAAGACATAAGTGCAACAGCTGACACAAACCGAAACTATTACATTATCTTAATGTAATGAAATCAATCAAGCTAATAATAAATATATGATGAGTAAATTAGTGAAATTTAATAAATATAAACATAAAAAGTCTACATGGATAACTCAAGGTCTGCTAGCCTCAATACAACACAGAGATGAACTTTACAAACAAATCAAATTAACAAATCCTGATTCTCCAGAATATGAAATGTTACTGATTAATCTAAGAACATACAATGTTATATTGAAAAGGAGCTTTTGTATAGCAAAGCAATCATATTATGAAACACGTTTTAATCAATTCAAATTTGACATAAAAAATACTTGGAAAACTATAAATTAAATCCTGTCTAAAAGTAAAACTAATAAATAATTTCCTACATATTTTAAAGAATCAAATTCTATTATGACAGATAAATTGGAAATTGCAAATAAATTTAATGCATTTTTTTACTAATATAGGGAATCATCTGGCAAACAATATTAAATACAAAGGCTTCCATGATCATTCGTATTATCTAAATAAAAAAGTAAACTCTGTTTTTACATTTAAAAAAATTGAAGAATATACTGTAAAGAGAATAATAAATAATCTACCCAACAAAAATAATTATGGATTTGATGGTTTTTCCACCAAACTACTAAAATTAATAGAACCTGCAATAACTCAATCTTTAACATTATTAACAAATCAAGTATTAACCGCAGGAGTATTCCCTGATAAATAAAAAATTGCTAAGGTAATTCCAATTTATAAAAGAGGCGAGCCAACATTATTTTATAATTATAGACCCATATCTCTTCTACCAGCTATCTCAAAAGTATTGGAAAAAATAATTTTTGATCAACTGTCAACTTATTTAAAAGACTCCAAACTTTTCTTTGACCATCAATATGGTTTTCGACTCAAGTATTCAACGGAATATGCTGCACTGGAATTAATAGATAGGATTATAACCCAAATGGATCAGGATGAAATACCCATAAACATATATATGGACCTTTCTAAAGCATTCGATACCATTGACCATTTAATTTTAATTGACAAATTAAAATATTATGGTATAAATGGTACAAATCTGAACTTATTCAGTAGCTACCTAAATAACCGTAAACAATATACTGAAATTGATCATATAAAATCAAACATGTTACCAATAACAACTGGCATACCACTGGGCTCAATCCTAGGACCTCTGTTATCTATTATATATATCAGATTTTGCACAAGCCAGTAAAATGTTTAATTTCATCATTTATGCTGATGACACAACCTTATCAAGCACTTTAAATACTTTTAATGATAACGTACAAAATGACAATTTAGAATCTTTAATAAATGATGAACTTCTAAAAATAATTGAATGGCTAAAAATAAATAAATTATCATTAAACATTGCAAAATCTAAATATATTACATTTCAAAGGACAAATAAAAATGTACAGATGCTTACTCTGAAGATAGATAATATAAATATTGAACAAGTTAAGGAATTTAATTTCTTAGGTTTAATTATTGATACAAATCTGAACTGGAAAAGACATACTGAAAAAATTTCAAACGCATGTTCTAAAAAGATTGGTATTTTAAATAAATTAAAACATGTGTTATCACAACAAATTAAAACGTTATTATATAATTAATTAATTGTACCACACATTAATTATTGCATCATGTCTTCGGGTTTTCAAACAAATAGAATAATAAAACTTCAAAAGAAAGCATTGAGAATTATTACCTTAAGTAACTATAATTCCCACACAGAGCCACTCCATCAAAAACTCAGCATGTTAAAAGTAGATGACATTCTTAAATTACAACAATTAAAATTTTATTATAAATATTTACATAACAATTTACCAGTTTATTTACAAAACTGGAGGATAATTATGACATACATAATTATGATACACGAATCAAGAATGAAATATATACTTATAAAACTAAACACGAATTTGCAAAGAAATGTCTTCGGCATAATTTACCATTTTTACTTAATAATATTCCCACTATAGTTAAGGAAAAGCTTAATACACACAGCTTACAAGGATTTGCTCAGTATGCAAAACTTTATTTTTTACAAGATTATCAAGATTCATGCACAAGGCAAAATTGCTATATATGTATGCAACATTGAAAAATACAACCACCTGTCATCCTTATACTAAAAGGCGCCTAAACTGCAAACACACATAATCAAGCAAGAATAGTAATACACGAACACGCACATGCACACGAACAATCACATGCACGCGCACACTCATACACACACAATCAGAAATGATATGATTATTATGGTATTTTTTCCCTCTTTTTTTTTCTTCTCTTACAAAAATTATATATGTTTGACCAACTGATTTAGTTTAATTTTATTCTGCAAGGTGGCTCCTCGATAGCGACTATCAAAGTATTAGAGGAGTCTCCTGACCCTATTTGTTTGTTTACCTTAATATATACCATGTTTACTTACAACCATATACACCTGTATTATTTAAAATTATAATTTAACATGGATATATATGTATTATGTGAAATGTATGATGGGTCAAATAAAAACATTTCTTCTTCTTCTTCTTCACACCACAATCTGTCACCCTCTGTACTCACATTTGTGGCTGTGTCGTTTCTTGTTCTTAATAATGATCTTTCTTTTCAGCATAGCAGGGCTGGGCAGTGGCACCCCTGCCTCCAACTACAACACAATAAAGGTGGAAGTGACACCTCGGGTTTCAGTAAAAAGCTGCACATTGACGGATATTGGTAAATGTTTTATCACTCAGACTCAAGATATTTGCCATGTTGTGCCAGTGGCTGAACTACTGTGTGACTGACTCAAGATATCTGCCATGTTCTGCCAGTGGCTGAACTACTGTGTGACTGACTCAAGATATCTGCCATGTTCTGCCGGTGGCTGAACTGCTGTGTGACTGACTCAAGATATCTGCTATGATGTGCCAGTGGATGAACTACTGTGTGACTGGCTCAAGATATCTGCTATGATGTGCCAGTGGATGAACTACTGTGTGACTGACTCAAGATATCTGCTATGATGTGCCAGTGGATGAACTACTGTGTGACTGACTCAAGATATCTGCCATGTTGTGCCAGTGGATGAACTACTGTGTGACAGACTCAAGATATCTGTTATGATGTGCCAGTGGATGAACTACTGTGTGACTGACTCAAGATATCTGCTATGATGTGCCAGTGGATGAACTACTGTGTGACTGACTCAAGATATCTGCCATGTTGTGCCAGTGGATGAACTACTGTGTGACAGACTCAAGATATCTGCTATGATGTGCCAGTGGATGAACTACTGTGTGACTGACTCAAGATATCTGCTATGATGTGCCAGTGGCTGAACTACTGTGTGACTGTTTAGTTCTGTGGCTTCTTCAGGCCATTTCTTGTACATGTAAATAAATATCCTTCCAAAAATAGGTCTTTCGAAATGTACTTAATAAAATGTTGACACACATGAAAGTATGAAGTTGTGTTTGCTCAAAGCTGGGAATCCATTGTTTTATGAGGTTGATTTTAACTAGGGAAGTTGTCCTAATGTGTGTGTGAGTGAGTGAGTGAGTGTGTGTGAGAGAGAGAGAGAGAGAGAGAGACAGAGTGTGTGTGCGTGCGTGCGTGCGTGCGTGCGTGCGTGCGTGCGTGCGTGCGTGCGTGCGTGCGTGCGTGCGTGCGTGCGTGCTCACCGAGTGTGACTCGAGGGGCTCTGTCAGTAACATGTCACCCATGATTACCCGACAGTGCTGAGCCATCTTCGCCTGCTGCTTTTGTCTGAAGAACATCACAGATTTCACAACATTTCTAAACAAGCCAAGTTCTTTATTTTTTTCATAAGCAAATTCTGAACTTTGAACTGAGTATAATGCTTTAGACGTTAAACTGGTTGTAACTGGTTGTAACTGGTTGTAACTGGTTGTAACTGGTACTGTACACAAAGAGAATAACAATATAGCAAGTTTATAAATAACTGGTTTTACCAGCGTATGCAGGAAAGGATGCTACAATTAAATCAAAGTGAAACATCACCGTAAAGCTAAAGAATTTCATGTAAAAGTGACTGAAGAAATATTTTTAAAACTTACGAGCAATGGTTTTCAAATGAGAGAATAACCGGATAATCGGAGACCTTGAAGGCCGTCTCCGCGATGGCTTCCACCACTTCCTGTAAGACAATAACAGTTGATCTAAACTTACATGTCTACTCGGATACATGGATTTGTCCCCCAAAAATGTATTGCAACATAATTAGTAAAGTAACATAATTAGTAAAGTAATATAATTAGTAAAGTAACATAATTGGTAAAATAACATAATTGATAAAGTAACATAATTAGTAAAGTAACATAAATAACACTTCTGGCCAGACAACAACATTTTATTATTGAATTACAATAAATTTACGTATATTTCCACTTGTCTGCCAGAAAAGTTACTTGAAAGTACGATGTGTTTTTTGGTTGCCCTTGACAATTGGAAGTGTTAATTTTGAACCATAATGAACGAGTATAAAATACTTAAACAAATCAGCTCTCAAAAACCCACAGTATTGTTTCTGTCTCTACCTTGAAGAGTATCTCGGTACACATAGTGAATCCATGCGTGATGATTGGTTCTTCGTCCGCGCCGTGGCCATCCCAACAGTCCAGTTCGATGCAGCGACATCCAGTGAGTAAGACCTGACGGTAGATCTCAACCGACGACCGACCCGTCAATTGGTGACCTGAACAAGTGTCATCTCAAATGGTGAAAAAAAAATACATGACATGTCAACATGGACCTGACATGTCATATGATTTGACATGTCATACGACAAACAAACCTGACATACCATTTAAATATAAATATTACGTAAAACTCATGACATACAACTCACCCACGGGGCGTGACTCACCCACAAGGTATAACTGACTCACGGGGCGTGACTCTCCCACAAGGTATGACTGACTCATGGGGCGTGACTTTCCCGCAAGGTATGACTGACTCACGGGGTGTGACTCACCCGCAAGGTATGACTGACTCACGGGGCGTGACTCACTCACAAGGTATGACTGACTCATGGGGCGTGACTTTCCCGCAAGGTATGACTGACTCACGGGCCGTGACTCACCCACAAGGTATGACTGACTCACGGGGTGTGACTCTCCCACAAGGTATGACTGAATCACGGGGCGTGACTTTCCCGCAAGGTATGACTGACTCACGGGGCGTGACTCACCCATAAGGTATGACTGACTCACGGGGTGTGACTCTCCCACAAGGTATGACTGACTCACGGGGCGTGACTCACCCACAAGGTATGACTGACTCATGGGGCGTGACTCACCCACAAGGTATGACTGACTCACGGGGTGTGACTCTCCCACAAGGTATGACTGACTCATGGGGCGTGACTTTCCCACAAGGTATGACTGATTCACTGGGCGTGACTCTCCCGCAAGGTATGACTGACTCATGGGGCATGACTCTCCCACAAGGTATGACTGACTCACGGGGCATGACTCTCCCACAAGGTATGACTGACTCACGGGGCATGACTCTCCCACAAGGTATGACTGAATCACGGGGTGTGACTCTCCCACAAGGTATGACTGACTCACGGGGCATGACTCTCCCACAAGGTATGACTGACTCACGGGGTGTGACTCTCCCACAAGGTATGACTGAATCACGGGGCGTGACTCTCCCACAAGGTATGACTGACTCACGGGGCATGACTCTCCCACAAGGTATGACTGACTCACGGGGCATGACTCTCCCACAAGGTATGACTGACTCACGGGGCATGACTTTCCCACAAGGTATGACTGACTCACGGGGCGTGACTCTCCCACAAGGTATGACTGAATCATGGGGCGTGACTCTCCCACAAGGTATGACTGACTCACGGGGCATGACTCTCCCACAAGGTATGACTGACTCACGGGGTGTGACTCACCCACAAGGTATGACTGACTCATGGGGCGTGACTTTCCCACAAGGTATGACTGACTCACGGGGCATGACTCTCCCACAAGGTATGACTGACTCATGGGGTGTGACTCTCCCACAAGGTATGACTGACTCACGGGGCGTGACTCTCCTACAAGGTATGACTGACTCACGGGGCATGACTCACCCACAAGGTATAACTGACTCACGGGGTGTGACTCTCCCACAAAGTATGACTGACCCACGGGGCATGACTCTCCCACAAGGTATGACTGACTCACTGGGCGTGACTCACCCACAAGGTATAACTGACTCACGGGGCGTGACTCTCCCACAAGGTATGACTGACTCACTGGGCGTGACTCACCCACAAGGTATAACTGACCCACGGGGCATGTCTCTCCCACAAGGTATGACTGACTCACGGGGTGTGACTCTCCCACAAGGTATGACTGACTCACAGGGCGTGACTCACCCACAAGGTATGACTCACTCACGGGGCATGACTCTCCCGCAAGGTATGACTGACTCACGGGGTGTGACTCTCCCATAAGGTATGACTCACCCACGGGGCGTGACTCTCCCGCAAGGTATGACTGACTCATGGGGCGTGACTCTCCCACAAGGTACGACTGACTCACGGGGCGTGACACTCCCACAAGAAATGACTGACTCACGGGGCGTGACTCTCCCGCAAGGTATTACTGACTCACTGGGCGTGACTCTCCCGCAATGTATGACTGACTCACGGGGCGTGACTCATCAACAATGTAGGACTGACTCACGGGGCGTGACTCACCCACAAGGCAGGACTGACTCACGGGGCGTGACTCACCCACAAGGTAGGACTCACTCACGGGGCATGACTTTCCCGCAAGGTATGACTGACTCATGGGGCGTGACTCTCCTGCAAGATGACTTACTCATTGGGCATGACTCTCCTGCAAGATATGACTTACTCACTGGGCATGACTCTCCCACAAGATATGACTCACCTGTGAGGTGGTACTCACCAGTGAAGTATGACTCGCCAGTGAAGCATGCATGACCCACCTGTGAGGTATGACTCACCGGTGAAGTATGACCCCACCTATGAAGTACGACTCACTGGTGAAGTATGACCCCACCTATGAAGCATGACTCAACAGTGAAGTATGACTCAACTGTGATATGACTCACTTGTGCAGTGTAACGGCCGTGTGATACGACTCACCTGTGATGGCTTACTTGTGAGGTGTGAGCCTGTGCCATGACTCCCTGTGCCATGACTCACCTGTGCCATGACTCACCTGTGTCATGACTCACCTGTGCCATGACTCACCTGTGCCATGACTCACCTGTGAGGTATGTGTTGTGAGATGAGTTGATGAAGTAGTGTGCAAGGGGTTGGTCCATGTCCTCACTCAGATCCAACTTCTCGGGAGTGATGAGGGCATTGTGTTCCCCCAACAAGTACTGCAGGAAGCCTTCCTGGGACAGGTGACCTGGGGGGCACAGAGTGAAGGTACTTTCACATTCATAGCGAAAGTGAAAATGTTTTCATATTCATAGAGAAAGTGAAAGAACATTACAGAATATTAAGCAAATGGTGCTACGTCAACGTGAAATGAAATGTTACAGTTATATCATTAACACATTTATTAAAGACATAAGTTATAATGTGGACACGTTTCTTTTGGTTAAATATTTAAATAGCTTTGCTTTTCCAGATTGTCTCTTACTTACCAAAATAACTGAAAATATGTGGATGTTTGAAAACTTTTCATTCTAATAATAATATAAATTAGTTTTCTTCATCAAATAATGCAAATTACATATACTGATCAGAATGTTTTGAAAACATCTTTAATTAATACCTATATGTGTATTTTAAGTGTATTGTTTTAAAATAAGCTGCATATGTCTCCATCACCAGACCAAGCACACACAAATACAAACAATATATCATAGTATACTGCTTAGATTATTATGTTGTGTGGTTGATAGAAATTGAAAACGAGATTAGCCAAAAGAGCAATAAAAAAGGCTGAAAACAGTTACATAAGAAAATTAGTTAGGATGAGATGTAAACCCACAAAGTTGCACCAAGTGTACAGGAAATCTGATAATAATCTGAGAATAATTACAGTAGAACATTTCCATGCGGAAACAGCCACTGTATCGCAGTCTGTTTTTGCCAGATCTGTATATATAACCAGCCTATGTAATCAGGCCACTTTATCTCAGTCACTTGGGTGGTCTCCTGTAATCTTCTACACCTCTGTGGTGTAACAGGGAGAGTCTCTGTACTTGGAGACTTCAGGTAACTCCTGGCCTCGCTGCCTCTCTGTCTGTGGTGTAACAGGGAGAGTCTCTGTACTTGGAGACTTCAGGTAACTCCTGGCCTCGCTGCCTCTCTGTCTGTGGTGTAACAGGGAGAGTCTCTGTACTTGGAGACTTCAGGTAACTCCTGGCCTCGCTGCCTCTCTGTCTGTGGTGTAACAGGGAGAGTCTCTGTACTTGGAGACTTCAGGTAACTCCTGGCCTCGCTGCCTCTCTGTCTGTGGTGTAACAGGGAGAGTCTCTGTACTTGGAGACTTCAGGTAACTCCTGGCCTCGCTGCCTCTCTGTCTGTGGTGTAACAGGGAGAGTCTCTGTACTTGGAGACTTCAGGTAACTCCTGGCCTCGCTGCCTCTCTGTCTGTGGTGTAACAGGGAGAGTCTCTGTACTTGGAGACTTCAGGTAACTCCTGGCCTCGCTGCCTCTCTGTCTGTGGTGTAACAGGGAGAGTCTCTGTACTTTGAGACTTCAGGTAACTCCTGGCCTCGCTGCCTCTCTGTCTGTGGTGTAACAGGGAGAGTCTCTGTACTTGGAGACTTCAGGTAACTCCTGGCCTCGCTGCCTCTCTGTCTGTGGTGTAACAGGGAGAGTCTCTGTACTGGGAGACTTCAGGTAACTCCTGGCCTCGCTGCCTCTCTGTCTGTGGTGTAACAGGGAGAGTCTCTGTACTTGGAGACTTCAGGTAACTCCTGGCCTCGCTGCCTCTCTGTCTGTGGTGTAACAGGGAGAGTCTCTGTACTTGGAGACTTCAGGTAACTCCTGGCCTCGCTGCCTCTCTGTCTGTGGTGTAACAGGGAGAGTCTCTGTACTTGGAGACTTCAGGTAACTCCTGGCCTCGCTGCCTCTCTGTCTGTGGTGTAACAGGGAGAGTCTCTGTACTGGGAGACTTCAGGTAACTCCTGGCCTCGCTGCCTCTCTGTCTGTGGTGTAACAGGGAGAGTCTCTGTACTTGGAGACTTCAGGTAACTCTTGGCCTCGCTGCCTCTCTGTCTCCCTCAATGTAGTTGCATACATGAGTATTGAGCCTACCATTGTTAGAAGGCTAACGAAATGCTGCTGGTTAATCTGTGATACACTAACATAATCATTTAAACTCCCAGACACTTGTGGCAAGAATTCCAGATTTAAATCATCCCTACACGCAAACATAGAAATTATTTAACATTAATGCATCACTGTAAATATGACAGAGAAATGCTGTAATCTAACTAAGCAAAATCAGCAAAGACAGGAAAAATTATTGACAAATGATTATAAATTATTTGACTAAGCTACAGCCAACAAAAAAGTCGCAGTTCTATTGCTATAAATAAATGAATGAAAGGCACTTAACTGTAAGAGTAAATGAACAAAACATATTCCTGCCATAAACGTAACAGAAAAAACAATGTCTACTAATCAAAAATGGAACAACACTTTCGGCCTAGATAATTGACAACAGGTCATCCATTATGCCAAATGAACAAAATGTGTTCTTCACCAAAGGCAACTAAATAACAGTGCAAGCAAAGTGAAAGCTATTTAGGCATGGTTAATAGAAAGCGGTTCCCATGGCAACCAGGTGTGGCCCAGCCTACCTTTTGGCACGTCAGTATCTGCGGTAATAAAAACCAGTAATATTAGACAGATGAGGTTCATTAGTGACACAACAATGACACCAGTTGATGGGTGACAGTGATACCGACGACCACGAGAAAAGGTCATGGTGACAAGGTCATGAGGTCATACAGACCAGATGTAGCTGATGGGTTATGTAGTATCTTAGACTTTGTTCGTACAACTTTTGAGAGTGTTTTGTGGAATGCAAAAGGTGAGTTTGTGTGTGTTTGCACGCGCACGCACGCATGTGCGTGTATGTGAGTATTAGTGCTGGACACTCTGGCTGTACAGGGACAAACCAGATTGGACGTATAAACACACACTGATCAATGGATTGGGAAACGTGCAATACTTGTAACAGCCTAGAATTCATTCAACACAGAACATATATCTGGATGTGATGTGTCATCTGGGCTTAAAACAGGAAGAACTCCTGCCACACAACCTGACTCAAGAACGGGTGAAACATTTTGTTTAGAAATTGTATCACAAGAGAAATTCTACAATAATGCATAAAGATAACACATAACTGTTCAGTGTCCACTGAAGGCTTCAGTAGTTTAGCATGTCAAGAAATTGGGTATCTGGTTTTCAGGAAACCCCAACATGTAAGCTTTGCTCCGCCCTACCCCACTGTGTGCCTGTGCCTACCTTTGATGGCCATGTGTGGGTTCAGTTCAAAGTGGTCTATCAGTGTCTGAGCCTTCTCCGTGTCGTAGTAGGGATAGAGGATCTCGTTGAGACGTGGGTCTCGCTGCTCATCATTCAGGAACTTTACAAACTGCTGAGCTGTCAAATATGGCTTTTTGCGCGAACCCCTGGTGGCACACACATGCGATACTTAATTTCTATCCATCTATAAAACGATGACATTATGAGAACAGGACTCTTTACTCTTTGTTTATGTACAAGGAAAGTTATTAACTACTAAATATATATCATATATTGTATAACTACTAAATATCTCTACATATCTTATATAACATATTTTACACAAGCGTAGATTTTATATAACACTTTTATGGAAATAATTTGTTTTTCCATCACGGTTGGAGCATGGTCACACCCCACACAAGGTAGGGTGGGGAAATGGAGACAGGCAATAAGCAACATGTGGGGTTGCATAGATCAAAAGGAATCTTTCACGAATGTTGAATGCATGCCACATAAAATACTGTGCGAAAACCTACTCACAAGTCATAGAATATCTTGTCAACTTCAGCACGTCCACACAAGTGTCTATAGAAGGACATGAACTGACGGAACTTGAACTTCCTTGGATTCAGACTGTCATTCTGTGACAAAGTTTGTGGGATAACTCTTCAAAAACATGATTATAATTATCATCAAGAGCCTGATTCAATCTAGAAATCAATGATGATCTCCGTAGTGACATCTGCTTCTTTGCAGAGGCTTCATCAAATACTATTATTTAATTTTCAAGAAAATCAATATGGAAGATGTTCCCACTAATTTGAAGCTCAAAACAACAGGATTCTATTCTGACGTGCAATTGTTCTACCATCAAGAGATGTTCATGATTATAGTGTGAACTAGCAATATGACATTTAAGTCTGTGTATAGAACAAGTATCAGGCTTGTTAACAAATGCAAATGCATTTGAATGCATATTCAAATTCCTCCATAAATTTTTTATGCATTTGCATTTGAATGCACACCTTAAACATTTGCATTTGAATGCAACCCACAAACATTTGATTTGTCAAATGCACAACCAAATGTGCAATCAAATGCATGCATAATTCTTTGAATAATTATTATTTTTAGATTCACTTTGCATTTGAATGCAACCCCAAAACATTTGCATGTGTTCCTGGAAAATGGCATTTGCATTCGCATTTGCCTCAAGTGAAACATTTGCATTTGCATTCAAATGCGTTGACATACATTTGTTAACAAGCCTGACAAATATCAAAGTCCTTAAGATGTTCACAACAGTGTTAAGGTGTAATCTGCTTTGCCTATCATGAAAGCAAAAATAAAATGGTGATTTTTTCCCAAGTTGGCTTCTACAGTGGCTATGATTGTTGGATGTTTGCCACCAGCCTTCCACCGTGTGGCGGTGTATTGGACCTACCTTGCCCGTGGGAAGTTGGGCGGCTTCTAACGCCTTCTCAATCTTCTTCTTATCATCTCTGTGCTGGGCGAACATCCGCACAATGCTGCAACAGGAACAGGTGTGTAACGCTTGACAGATGTAACACTTGACAGGTGTAACACTTATCAGGTGGGTAACATTTGACAGGTATGTAACATTTGACAGGTGTGCAACATTTGACAGGTTTGTAACATTCGACAGACCTGTGTGTATCACTTGGCTGTAACATTTGACATTATGTGTAAAATTTAGAGGAGTGAACACCAACCAAGGACCCAGGTGTGTGTTTTATCATCTGACACCAACCAAGGACCCAGCTGTGTGTTTTATCATCTGACACCAACCAAGGACCCAGCTGTGTGTTTTGTCATCTGACACCAACCAAGGACCCAGCTGTGTGTTTTGTCATCTGACACCAACCAAGGACCCAGCTGTGTGTTTTATCATCTGACACCAACCAAGGACCCAGCTGTGTGTTTTATCATCTGACACCAACCAAGGACCCAGCTGTGTGTTTTGTCATCTGACACCAACCAAGGACCCAGGTGTGTGTTTTATCATCTGACACCAACCAAGGACCCAGGTGTGTGTTTTATCATCTGACACCAACCAAGGACCCAGGTGTGTGTTTTATCATCTGACACCAACCAAGGACCCAGGTGTGTGTTTTATCATCTGACACCAACCAAGGACCCAGCTGTGTGTTTTATCATCTGACACCAACCAAGGACCCAGCTGTGTGTTTTATCATCTGACACCAACCAAGGACCCAGCTGTGTGTTTTATCATCTGACACCAACCAAGGACCCAGCTGTGTGTTTTATCATCTGACACCAACCAAGGACCCAGCTGTGTTTTATCATCTGACACCAACCAAGGACACACCTGTGTGTTTTCTCATCTGACACCAACCAAGGACCCACCTGTGCGTTTTGTCATCTGACACCAACCAAGGACCCACCTGTGCGTTTTGTCATCTGACACCAACCAAGGACCCACCTGTGTGTTTTGTCATCTGACACCAACGAAGGACCCAGCTGTGTGTTTTGTCAACTGACACCAATCAAGGACCCAGGTGTGTGTTTTGTCAACTGACACCAACCAAGGACCCAGGTGTGTGTTTTGTCAACTAATAGCAACCAAGGACCCAGGTGTGTGTTTTGTCAACTGACACCAACCAAGGACCCAGGTGTGTGTTTTGTCAACTGATACCAACCAAGGACCCAGGTGTGTGTTTTGTCAACTGACACCAACCAAGGACCCAGGTGTGTGTTTTGTCAACTAATAGCAACCAAGGACCCAGGTGTGTGTTCTGTCAACTGACACCAACCAAGGACCCAGATGTGTTTTGTCAACAAATACCAACCAAGGACCCAGGTGTGTGTTTTGTCAACTGACACCAACCAAGGACCCAGGTGTGTGTTTTGTCAACTAATACCAACCAAGGACCCAGGTGTGTGTTTTGTCAACTGACACCAACGAAGGACGCAGCTGTGTGTTTTGTCAACTGACACCAACCAAGGACCCAGGTGTGTGTTTTGTCAACTGACACCAATCAAGGATCCAGCTGTGTGTTTTGTCATCTGACTCCGACCAACCAAGGACCCTGAAGTGTGCTTGTCAACTGACACCAACCAAGGACCCAGCTGTGTGTTTTGTCAACTGACACCAACCAAGGACCCAGCTGTGTGTTTTGTCAACTAACACCAACCAAGGACCCAGCTGTGTGTTTTGTCAACTGACACCAACCAAGGACCCAGCGGTGTGTTTTGTCAACTGACACCAACCAAGGACCCAGGTGTGTGTTTTGTCAACTGACACCAACCAAGGACCCAGCTGTGTGTTTTGTCAACAAATAGAAACCATGGACCCAGGTGTGTGTTTTGTCAACTGACACCAACCAAGGACCCAGGTGTGTTTGGTGACTTTGGGGACAGTTTTCAACAGTCCTGTGATGTGTGACATTTTGTAACAATGTCTGTGTGGAATACTCACTTCTTGACGGGGATCATGCCCTCCGCATTGGTCACCAGACACAGCTTAGTATAGCACTTCTCGAGGAAACTGAGCGGGCACCGGTTGAGCGCTAAAAGGTTCGTGGCACACCTGAATAATTCATTGGCCCATTCCTGGAACCAGAGACACCCGTCAACCTAACTCCACAACCGTTCTTTGCTGCTTCAGATGCTCTTTGACACATTCTCCGATCCATCATTAAACATTCAGTGCATGCTGACCACTTCATTAGTAGCATGACCGCAAATTGAATTTTACGTTAAAAACTGATACAATTCACATAAACTGCATTGAGTCGCACAGCGTGCAACTGTTGGCTTTATGCCATTTTGATGTGTGACATAAATATGACATCCATCTGGTTGATTCTTGATCATTTGATCAAATCTCTCGTACAGAAGACACTTTAGATGTCATCACAGGGGACGTGGACCTTGCTTCCTACGGAGGGCGGATAAGAGACGCAGATTAGAGACATGTAGGCCAGATTCAAATATGTGATCTGGCGTGTCTTTCATCTACAATTGCATGCAGGATCACTGAGAGACACTGCAAGTAGCAGCCAAAGTAGTTTCATTAGCTCAATGACAGCTAATGGGTGCTCCCTTCAGGATATTTTATTGCATAACCACCAACCACCACGCAGTCCACCGACTGGCGCCACGCAGTCCACCGACTGGCGTCACGCAGTCCACCGACTGGCGCCACGCAGTCCACCGACTGGCGCCACGCAGTCCACCGACTGGCGCCACGCAGTCCACCGACTGGCGCCACGCAGTCCACCAACTGGTGCCATTCTAGGACAGACGGACAACATCTCAATTTAACTTGATTGTCACTTGAAGCAACAAGTCCCAGATAGCAAGTGGACAAGGAAATGGACAAGGAAATGGACATGGACAAAGAAATGGACAAGGAAATTGACATGGAAATGGACAAGGAAGTGGACAAGGAAGTGGAAAAAAATGGTCAAGGAAGTGGACAAGGAAGTAGACAAGGAAATTTACAAGAAGTGGACAAGGAAGGGGATGAAGAAGTGGATAAGGAAGTGGATAAGGATGCAGACAAGTTGACAAGGAAATGGACAATGAAGGGAACGAGGAAGTGGACAAGGAAATGGACAAGGATGTGGACAAGAAAGTAGACAAGAAAGTAGACAAGGAAATGGACAATGCTGTGGATGAGAAGTGGACAAGGAAGTGGAAAAAGATGTGGACAAGAAGTGAACAAGGAGGTGGACAAGAAAGTAAACAAGGAAGTGGACAAAGATGTTGACAAGAAAGTGGACAAGTAGACAAGAAAATGGACAAGAAGTGAAGAAGGACGTGGACAAGAAAGTAGACAAGGAAGTGGACAACGAAGCCACTCAAGTATTTAGTCCCAAGACCTTTTTTTTACAATTTTAAAGGTGCAAACACACTGATGCCGCATTTTGCCAAAATAGATAAATTATGTCACATGACCTTGGTCATGTGACACATGCACATAGCAACATCAGACCACTGATAAAGGCTGAGAGATTCAGTCGATACAAACAGATGAGATACTTACTCGTGCGACCTCGCGAGAGTTGGCTGCAAAGTTGGTGTAGGAGACATTGACAGTGTCTGTGCTGTGAACTATTGTCAACATCTTGTCTTCCAGGGACGTCTCCTGACACCCCATGGACACGAGGTCACGCAGGCGCTGGTCCTGACACCAAACATGGTTGACATTACATGTACACAACAGGTGCTGGTCCTGTCACCAAACATGGTTGACATTACATGTAGACAACAGGCACTGGTCCTGTCACCAAACATGGTTGACATTACATGTAGACAACAGGTGCTGGTCCTGTCACCAAACATGGTTGACATTACATGTAGACAACAGGCACTGGTCCTGTCACCAAACATGGTTGACATTACATGTAGACAACAGGTGCTGGTCCTGTCACCAAACATGGCTGACATTACATGTAGACAACAGGTGCTGGTCCTGTCACCAAACATGGCTGACATTACATGTACACAACAGGCACTGGTCCTGTCACCAAACATGGTTGACATTACATGTAGACAACAGGTGCTGGTCCTGTCACCAAACATGGTTGACATTACATGTAGACAACAGGTGCTGGTCCTGTCACCAAACATGGTTGACATTACATATTGACAACAGGTGTCAAATCACAAATTACTGAATAGAGCAAAAAAAATTATGTTGAATTATCCAGCACCAAAATGTAGAGATAATCAACCAGCAGACTGGTCTCCATGATGTATTATTCTATTTGAAAATAAGAAATTGTACACAGTAGGTACATTATAATTTCAATTAAGTAGCAGGATTCCTTAATGATCTTTTGTTGTATTTCATCAAAACCTTTGATAGAGTTATGAGGACCAACTGGCATGCGGGTTAGAGAGAGTTATGAGGACCAACTGGCATGCGGGTTAGAGAGAGCAACAGGAGATGAGATCGATATTGAAATGAATAAGGAATCCTTCCATTGCTAATGACTGGACCCTGGACACTCCAATACTCATCAGTTATAAAGAAGATAAAGAACTGTTCATGTGGATATGGTCATTTACTGGAAATTAATTCCTCCTCCAGCCAATGAAAGGAATTAACAGTGGCCAATGGACATCTATGAGCAGATGCTGGAAGGAGGCATCAGAGCGAACTAATTGTGAACATGCTTCCAGAAATGATTATGTTATATCTGGTGAACTTATTAAATCACAACACAATAATCTGTTACCCAATAAACAACAATTAGTGGTGATTCAATTAAATGGAAAGGAACAAAGAATCTGTTGCAGAAGCAGTGAGCATGTGCACACATACTTGTTTGTGTATGTGCGTACATGTGTCTGAGTGAACTAGGGGTCACCGCATAAGTTCTCAAAGTTCAAACAACATATAGTGCTTAGTATTGGTTCAGACCACCACCCCCTCAACACGTGGCGTGGGACATTAGTTCTCAAAGTTCAAACAACGTATAGTGCTTAGTATTGGTTCAGACCACCACCCCCTCAACACGTGGCATGGGACATCAGTTCTCAAAGTTCAAACAACGTATAGTGCTTAGTATTGGTTCAGACCACAACCCCCTCAACACGTGGCGTGGGACATCAGTTCTCAAAGTTCAAACAACGTATAGTGCTTAGTATTGGTTCAGACCACCACCCCTTCAACACGTGGCGTGGGACATTAGTTCTCAAAGTTCAAACAACGTATAGTGCTTAGTATTGGTTCAGACCACCACCCCCTCAACACGTGGCGTGGGACATTAGTTCTCAAAGTTCAAACAACGTATAGTGCTTAGTATTGGTTCAGACCACCACCCCCTCTACATGTGGCATTAATTAATATATTATTATTATATATTATTATTACATACCACCTGTTGCAAATAAAGTTCTACACATCCCATGTATGCTATTCAGCATCGATCCTGCACAAACAACTACTCTTGTTGTCCAGCTTAAACAATTTTTCAGACATGATTACGTTTGTCTCATCACTATAACCTTTATGATTCAGTGCTACGACCTTGACCTGAGACTGACCTTTGGCAGACGAGACTGTCTGCCCGTGCGCGTGTCTCTGATGAGACAGATGTCCAGACAATCCAACTCCTAAAACACAAAATGATGTTCGTTGTGAACAGCTGCAAAAAACCCACCCATGGAATCGTCAGAGAATGTGACTTGTTCCAAGAAGTAGGCAGGTGACAGACGGCTTAACAAGTGACATATGGGGCTGCACAATTAAGTCCTGCACTATCTCGTACCATAAAACTTCATTGAGATAAATGTAATTTTTCTGGTGGTTACAGACTGCTGGTTGGACATTTGTGACCGGCGGTTTGTGACCGGTGGTTGGATATTTGTGAGCGGTGGTTGGATATTTGTGAGCGGTGGTTGGTGACCAATGGTTGGATATTTGTGAGCGGTGGTTTGTGAGCGGTGGTTGGTGACCAGTGGTTGGATATTTGTGAGCGGTGGTTGGATATTTGTGAGCGGTGGTTTGTAACTGGTGGTTGGATATTTGTGAGCGGTGGTTGGATATTTGTGAGCGGTGGTTGGATATTTGTTAGCGGTGGTTTGTGACCGGTGGTTGGATATTTGTGTGCGGTGGTTTGTGACCGGTGGTTGGATATTTGTGAGCGGTGGTTTGTGACCGGTGGTTGGATATTTGTGAGCGGTGGTTGGATATTTGTGACCGGTGGTTTGTGACCGGTGGTTGGATATTTGTGAGTGGTGGTTTGTGACCAGTGGTTGGATATTTGTTAGCGGTGGTTTGTGACCAGTGGTTGGATATTTGTGTGCGATGGTTGGACATTTGTGAGCGGTGGTTTGTGACCGGTGGTTGGATATTTGTTAGCGGTGGTTTGTGACCGGTGGTTGGATATTTGTTAGCGGTGGTTTGTGACCAGTGGTTGGATATTTGTGTGCGGTGGTTGGATATTTGTGAGCGGTGGTTTGTGACCGGTGGTTGGATATTTGTGACCGGTGGTTGGATATTTGTGAGCGGTGGTTTGTGACCGGTGGTTGGATATTTGTGAGCGGTGGTTGGACATTTGTGAGCGGTGGTTTGTGACCGGTGGTTGGATATTTGTTAGCGGTGGTTTGTGACCAGTGGTTGGATATTTGTGTGCGGTGGTTGGACATTTGTGAGCGGTGGTTTGTGACCGGTGGTTGGATATTTGTTAGCGGTGGTTTGTGACCGGTGGTTGGATATTTGTGAGCGGTGGTTGGATATTTGTGAGCGGTGGTTGGACATTTGTGAGCGGTGGTTTGTGACCGGTGGTTGGATATTTGTTAGCGGTGGTTGGATATTTGTGAGCGGTGGTTTGTGACCGGTGGTTGGACATTTGTGAGCGGTGGTTTGTGACCGGTGGTTGGATATTTGTTAGCGGTGGTTTGTGACCAGTGGTTGGATATTTGTGTGCGGTGGTTGGACATTTGTGAGCGGTGGTTTGTGACCGGTGGTTGGATATTTGTTAGCGGTGGTTTGTGACCGGTGGTTGGATATTTGTGAGCGGTGGTTGGATATTTGTGAGCGGTGGTTGGACATTTGTGAGCGGTGGTTTGTGACCGGTGGTTGGATATTTGTTAGCGGTGGTTTGTGACCGGTGGTTGGATATTTGTGAGCGGTGGTTGGATATTTGTGAGCGGTGGTTGGACATTTGTGAGCGGTGGTTTGTGACCGGTGATTGGATATTTGTTAGCGGTGGTTTGTGACCGGTGGTTGGATATTTGTGTGCGGTGGTTGGATATTTGTGAGCGGTGGTTTGTGACCAGTGGTTGGATATTTGTGAGCGGTGGTTTGTGACCGGTGGTTGGATATTTGTTAGCGGTGGTTTGTGACCGGTGGTTGGATATTTGTGTGCGGTGGTTGGATATTTGTGAGCGGTGATTTGTGACCGGTGGTTGGATATTTGTGAGCGGTGGTTTTTGACCAGTGGTTGGATATTTGTGAGCGGTGGTTTGTGACCGGTGGTTGGATATTTGTGAGCGGAAGTTTGTGACCGGTGGTCGGATATTTGTGAGCGGTGGTTTGTGACCAGTGGTTGGATATTTGTGAGCGGTGGTTGGATATTTGTGAGCGGTGGTTTGTGACCGGTGGTCGGATATTTGTGAGCGGTGGTTTGTGACCGGTGGTTGGATATTTGTGAGCGGTGGTTTGTGACCGGTGGTCGGATATTTGTGAGCGGTGGTTTGTAACTGGTGGTTGGATATTTGTGAGTAGTGGTTTGTTTTCATTGAGGGCTCAGCCTTTCTTCTCAGTCAGTACATGTCCTTGCCAAATGTATGACTACTTATACAAAAAAGATGGAAGAAAATGAGGCAGAAGTCTAACTAAAATAATACTTGGCAAAGCTGTTTCACAAAGGTAAACTAGTGTGATAGAAAAATAGAAACATTAGCTTATTTAATTACGGCAATTTTTAGAGAAAATTTTTTATACATAGTTTTTTTACATTCAATTTTTTGGTCAAATACTGGGGTGGGACACACAAAATTATTTAGTTGAGATAATAAACAGTGACTAAACACCAGAAGGCAGCACTATCTACCCCACCCCCACAGAAATGACTTCATACTAATCTAAGAACCCTGTAATACTGGGTCAATGGTCTATAGACAACACTGGCCCAATATCCACTGGCTAGACACAGCCTCAAACCACACAGCTGATTAGACAGGCCTAGAGGAGACAGACAGATTAAGTCAGTCTGAGTCAGTCAGTGGCTATGACCACAAGGAAACATGGTAACAACCGTTCTCTTACTCCATAGTGATTGTCAGTTCCAATTTTCGTTGAGATTACAGGCTGAAATCTCAGGATTTCTCTGCAAGTATCGATAAGGGATGGGTCTCAGACAGGGGCCACTGTTTCGATGACAAAGGTGCATTAATCAAACCATGTTTGAGGAATCTCAGGCGAGGTCATTAGCCACATGTGAGACACACAACACCTTTTTGTACAGAATTTCTTATGCTCTTTCAAAACTTATTTATCAACTGATGTTATGAATACTATAAGATGTCAGTCAGAGCTACCCACATAATGTTGGACATGTAGTACTAGTATACTGCAATTCTGTTTACTGTGATTTTGAATGGCAAATGCTTGGAAGATAAAATCATATTTTGCGAGAGTGCCATCTTTGGGTCAAC
>OY759262.1:66486702-66616702 GCA_963662155.1 Lamellibrachia columna
ATCATTTATATATATATATTAAAAACAGTATAGGGCCTAATACTGATCCCTGTGGTACCCCACTCAAAACCGATTTCCAGTTTGAAATCTCACCATCTACTATTACTCTCTGTCTTCTGTGTAACATGCTTGTGTGCGTGCAACCATTCAACACGCACGAAGCATGGGCACACGGCTGAAACATAGCCACGTTTACTTTTATGTCACAAATTGCAGTTGAAGCCTGGTTTAACAGACCAACCAGGAAGACCTGCAGCAAGTAATGCCTCACACTGATAACTAGGACAGGGAAGTACAGTTGAAGCCTGGTTTGACAGACCAACCAGGAAGACCTGCAGCAAGTAATGCCTCACACTGATAACTAGGACAGGGAAGTACAGTTGAAGCCTGGTTTGACAGACCAACCAGGAAGACCTGCAGCAAGTAATGCCTCACACTGATAACTAGGACAGGGAAGTACAGTTGAAGCTTGGTTTGACAGACCAACCAGGAAGACCTGCAGCAAGTAATGCCTCACACTGATAACTAGGACAGGGAAGTACAGTTGAAGCCTGGTTTGACAGACCAACCAGGAAGACCTGCAGCAAGTAATGCCTCACACTGATAACTAGGACAGGGAAGTACAGTTGAAGCCTGGTTTGACAGACCAACCAGGAAGACCTGCAGCAAGTAATGCCTCACACTGATAACTAGGACAGGGAAGTACAGTTGAAGCCTGGTTTGACAGACCAACCAGGAAGACCTGCAGCAAGTAATGCCTCACACTGATAACTAGGGCAGGGAAGTACAGTTGAAGCCTGGTTTGACAGACCAACCAGGAAGACCTGCAGCAAGTAATACCTCACACTGATAACTAGGACAGGGAAGTACAGTTGAAGCCTGGTTTGACAGACCAACCAGGAAGACCTGCAGCAAGTAATGCCTCACACTGATAACTAGGACAGGGAAGTACAGTTGAAGCCTGGTTTGTCAGACCAACCAGGAAGACCTGCAGCAAGTAATGCCTCACACTGATAACTAGGACAGGGAAGTACAGTTGAAGCCTGGTTTGACAGACCAACCAGGAAGACCTGCAGCAAGTAATGCCTCACACTGATAACTAGGACAGGGAAGTACAGTTGAAGCCTGGTTTGTCAGACCAACCAGGAAGACCTGCAGCAAGTAATGCCTCACACTGATAACTAGGACAGGGAAGTACAGTTGAAGCCTGGTTTGACAGACCAACCAGGAAGACCTGCAGCAAGTAATGCCTCACACTGATAACTAGGACAGGGAAGTACAGTTGAAGCCTGGTTTGACAGACCAACCAGGAAGACCTGCAGCAAGTAATGCCTCACACTGATAACTAGGACAGGGAAGTACAGTTGAAGCCTGGTTTGACAGACCAACCAGGAAGACCTGCAGCAAGTAATGCCTCACACTGATAACTCGGACAGGGAAGTACAGTTGAAGCCTGGTTTGACAGACCAACCAGGAAGACCTGCAGCAAGTAATGCCTCACACTGATAACTAGGACAGAGAAGTACAGTTGAAGCCTGGTTTGACAGACCAACCAGGAAGACCTGCAGCAACTAATGCCTCACACTGATAACTCGGACAGGGAAGTACAGTTGAAGCCTGGTTTGACAGACCAACCAGGAATACCTGCAGCAAGTAATGCCTCACACTGATAACTAGGACAGGGAAGTACAGTTGAAGCCTGGTTTGACAGACCAACCAGGAAGACCTGCAGCAAGTAATGCCTCACACTGATAACTAGGACAGGGAAGTACAGTTGAAGCCTGGTTTGACAGACCAACCAGGAAGACCTGCAGCAACTAATGCCTCACACTGATAACTCGGACAGGGAAGTACAGTTGAAGCCTGGTTTGACAGACCAACCAGGAATACCTGCAGCAAGTAATGCCTCACACTGATAACTAGGACAGGGAAGTACAGTTGAAGCCTGGTTTGACAGACCAACCAGGAAGACCTGCAGCAAGTAATGCCTCACACTGATAACTAGGACAGGGAAGTACAGTTGAAGCCTGGTTTGACAGACCAACCAGGAAGACCTGTAGCAAGTAATGCCTCACACTGATAACTCGGACAGGGAAGTACAGTTGAAGCCTGGTTTGACAGACCAACCAGGAAGACCTGCAGCAATTAATGCCTCACACTGATAACTAGGACAGAGAAGTACAGTTGAAGCCTGGTTTGACAGACCAACCAGGAAGACCTGCAGCAAGTAATGCCTCACACTGATAACTCGGACAGGGAAGTACAGTTGAAGCCTGGTTTGACAGACCAACCAGGAAGACCTGCAGCAAGTAATGCCTCACACTGATAACTAGGACAGGGAAGTACAGTTGAAGCCTGGTTTGACAGACCAACCAGGAAGACCTGAAGCAAGTAATGCCTCACACTGATAACTAGGACAGGGAAGTACAGTTGAAGCCTGGTTTGACAGACCAACCAGGAAGACCTGCAGCAAGTAATGCCTCACACTGATAACTAGGACAGGGAAGTACAGTTGAAGCCTGGTTTGACAGACCAACCAGGAAGACCTGCAGCAAGTAATGCCTCACACTGATAACTCGGACAGGGAAGTACAGTTGAAGCCTGGTTTGACAGACCAACCAGGAAGACCTGCAGCAAGTAATGCCTCACACTGATAATTAGGACAGAGAAGTACAGTTGAAGCCTGGTTTGACAGACCAACCAGGAAGACCTGCAGCAAGTACTGCCTCACACTGATAACTAGGACAGAGAAGTACAGTTGAAGCCTGGTTTGACAGACCAACCAGGAAGACCTGCAGCAAGTACTGCCTCACACTGATAACTAGGACAGGGAAGTACAGTTGAAGCCTGGTTTGACAGACCAACCAGGAAGACCTGCAGCAAGTAATGCCTCACACTGATAACTAGGGCAGGGAAGTACAGTTGAAGCCTGGTTTGACAGACCAACCAGGAAGACCTGCAGCAAGTAATGCCTCACACTGATAACTAGGACAGAGAAGTACAGTTGAAGCCTGGTTTGACAGACCAACCAGGAAGACCTGCAGCAAGTACTCCCTCACACTGATAACTAGGACAGGGAAGTACAGTTGAAGCCTGGTTTGACAGACCAACCAGGAAGACCTGCAGCAAGTAATGCCTCACACTGATAACTAGGACAGGGAAGTACAGTTGAAGCCTGGTTTGACAGACCAACCAGGAAGACCTGCAGCAAGTAATGCCTCACACTGATAACTAGGACAGGGAAGTACAGTTGAAGCCTGGTTTGTCAGACCAACCAGGAAGACCTGCAGCAAGTAATGCCTCACACTGATAACTAGGACAGGGAAGTACAGTTGAAGCCTGGTTTGACAGACCAACCAGGAAGACCTGCAGCAAGTAATGCATCACACTGATAACTCGGACAGGGAAGTACAGTTGAAGCCTGGTTTGACAGACCAACCAGGAAGACCTGCAGCAAGTAATGCCTCACACTGATAACTAGGACAGGGAAGTACAGTTGAAGCCTGGTTTGACAGACCAACCAGGAAGACCTGCAGCAAGTAATGCCTCACACTGATAACTAGGACAGAGAAGTACAGTTGAAGCCTGGTTTGACAGACCAACCAGGAAGACCTGCAGCAAGTAATGCCTCACACTGATAACTAGGACAGAGAAGTACAGTTGAAGCCTGGTTTGACAGACCAACCAGGAAGACCTGCAGCAAGTAATGCCTCACACTGATAACTAGGACAGGGAAGTACAGTTGAAGCCTGGTTTGACAGACCAACCAGGAAGACCTGCAGCAAGTAATGCCTCACACTGATAACTAGGACAGGGAAGTACAGTTGAAGCCTGGTTTGACAGACCAACCAGGAAGACCTGCAGCAAGTAATGCCTCACACTGATAACTAGGGCAGGGAAGTACAGTTGAAGCCTGGTTTGACAGACCAACCAGGAAGACCTGCAGCAAGTAATGCCTCACACTGATAACTAGGACAGAGAAGTACAGTTGAAGCCTGGTTTGACAGACCAACCAGGAAGACCTGCAGCAAGTACTGCCTCACACTGATAACTAGGACAGGAAAGTACAGTTGAAGCCTGGTTTGACAGACCAACCAGGAAGACCTGCAGCAAGTAATGCCTCACACTGATAACTAGGACAGGGAAGTACAGTTGAAGCCTGGTTTGACAGACCAACCAGGAAGACCTGCAGCAAGTAATGCCTCACACTGATAACTAGGACAGGGAAGTACAGTTGAAGCCTGGTTTGACAGACCAACCAGGAAGACCTGTAGCAAGTAATGCCTCACACTGATAACTCGGACAGGGAAGTACAGTTGAAGCCTGGTTTGACAGACCAACCAGGAAGACCTGCAGCAATTAATGCCTCACACTGATAACTAGGACAGAGAAGTACAGTTGAAGCCTGGTTTGACAGACCAACCAGGAAGACCTGCAGCAAGTAATGCCTCACACTGATAACTCGGACAGGGAAGTACAGTTGAAGCCTGGTTTGACAGACCAACCAGGAAGACCTGCAGCAAGTAATGCCTCACACTGATAACTAGGACAGGGAAGTACAGTTGAAGCCTGGTTTGACAGACCAACCAGGAAGACCTGAAGCAAGTAATGCCTCACACTGATAACTAGGACAGGGAAGTACAGTTGAAGCCTGGTTTGACAGACCAACCAGGAAGACCTGCAGCAAGCAATGCCTCACACTGATAACTAGGACAGGGAAGTACAGTTGAAGCCTGGTTTGACAGACCAACCAGGAAGACCTGCAGCAAGTAATGCCTCACACTGATAACTCGGACAGGGAAGTACAGTTGAAGCCTGGTTTGACAGACCAACCAGGAAGACCTGCAGCAAGTAATGCCTCACACTGATAATTAGGACAGAGAAGTACAGTTGAAGCCTGGTTTGACAGACCAACCAGGAAGACCTGCAGCAAGTACTGCCTCACACTGATAACTAGGACAGAGAAGTACAGTTGAAGCCTGGTTTGACAGACCAACCAGGAAGACCTGCAGCAAGTACTGCCTCACACTGATAACTAGGACAGGGAAGTACAGTTGAAGCCTGGTTTGACAGACCAACCAGGAAGACCTGCAGCAAGTAATGCCTCACACTGATAACTAGGGCAGGGAAGTACAGTTGAAGCCTGGTTTGACAGACCAACCAGGAAGACCTGCAGCAAGTAATGCCTCACACTGATAACTAGGACAGAGAAGTACAGTTGAAGCCTGGTTTGACAGACCAACCAGGAAGACCTGCAGCAAGTACTGCCTCACACTGATAACTAGGACAGGGAAGTACAGTTGAAGCCTGGTTTGACAGACCAACCAGGAAGACCTGCAGCAAGTAATGCCTCACACTGATAACTAGGACAGGGAAGTACAGTTGAAGCCTGGTTTGACAGACCAACCAGGAAGACCTGCAGCAAGTAATGCCTCACACTGATAACTAGGACAGAGAAGTACAGTTGAAGCCTGGTTTGACAGACCAACCAGGAAGAACTGCAGCAAGTAATGCCTCACACTGATAACTAGGACAGGGAAGTACAGTTGAAGCCTGGTTTGACAGACCAACCAGGAAGACCTGCAGCAAGTAATGCCTCACACTGATAACTAGGACAGGGAAGTACAGTTGAAGCCTGGTTTGACAGACCAACCAGGAAGACCTGCAGCAAGTAATGCCTCACACTGATAACTCGGACAGGGAAGTACAGTTGAAGCCTGGTTTGACAGACCAACCAGGAAGACCTGCAGCAAGTAATGCCTCACACTGATAATGAGGACAGAGAAGTACAGTTGAAGCCTGGTTTGACAGACCAACCAGGAAGACCTGCAGCAAGTACTGCCTCACACTGATAACTAGGACAGAGAAGTACAGTTGAAGCCTGGTTTGACAGACCAACCAGGAAGACCTGCAGCAAGTAATGCCTCACACTGATAACTAGGACAGAGAAGTACAGTTGAAGCCTGGTTTGACAGACCAACCAGGAAGACCTGCAGCAAGTACTGCCTCACACTGATAACTAGGACAGGGAAGTACAGTTGAAGCCTGGTTTGACAGACCAACCAGGAAGAACTGCAGCAAGTAATGCCTCACACTGATAACTAGGACAGGGAAGTACAGTTGAAGCCTGGTTTGACAGACCAACCAGGAAGACCTGCAGCAAGTAATGCCTCACACTGATAACTAGGACAGAGAAGTACAGTTGAAGCCTGGTTTGACAGACCAACCAGGAAGACCTGCAGCAAGTAATGCATCACACTGATAACTAGGACAGAGAAGTACAGTTGAAGCCTGGTTTGTCAGACCAACCAGGAAGACCTGCAGCAAGTAATGCATCACACTGATAACTAGGACAGAGAAGTACAGTTGAAGCCTGGTTTGACAGACCAACCAGGAAGACCTGCAGTAAGTAATGCCTCACACTGATAACTAGGACAGGGAAGTACAGTTGAAGCCTGGTTTGACAGACCAACCAGGAAGACCTGCAGCAAGTAATGCCTCACACTGATAACTAGGACAGGGAAGTACAGTTGAAGCCTGGTTTGACAGACCAACCAGGAAGACCTGCAGCAAGTAATGCCTCACACTGATAACTAGGACAGGGAAGTACAGTTGAAGCCTGGTTTGACAGACCAACCAGGAAGACCTGCAGCAAGTAATGCCTCACGCTGATAACTAGGACAGGGAAGTACAGTTGAAGCCTGGTTTGTCAGACCAACCAGGAAGACCTGCAGCAAGTACTGCCTCACACTGATAACTAGGACAGGGAAGTACAGTTGAAGCCTGGTTTGACAGACCAACCAGGAAGACCTGTAGCAAGTAATGCCTCACACTGATAACTAGGACAGGGAAGTACAGTTGAAGCCTGGTTTGACAGACCAACCAGGAAGACCTGCAGCAAGTAATGCCTCACACTGATAACTAGGACAGGGAAGTACAGTTGAAGCCTGGTTTGTCAGACCAACCAGGAAGACCTGCAACAAGTAATGCCTCACACTGATAACTAGGACAGGGAAGTACAGTTGAAGCCTGGTTTGACAGACCAACCAGGAAGACCTGCAGCAAGTAATGCCTCACACTGATAACTAGGACAGGGAAGTACAGTTGAAGCCTGATTTGACAGACCAACCAGGAAGACCTGCAGCAAGTAATGCCTCACACTGATAACTAGGACAGGGAAGTACAGTTGAAGCCTGGTTTGACAGACCAACCAGGAAGACCTGCAGCAAGTAATGCCTCACACTGATAACTAGGGCAGGGAAGTACAGTTGAAGCCTGGTTTGACAGACCAACCAGGAAGACCTGCAGCAAGTAATGCCTCACACTGATAACTAGGACAGGGAAGTACAGTTGAAGCCTGGTTTGACAGACCAACCAGGAAGACCTGCAGCAAGTAATGCCTCACACTGATAACTAGGACAGGGAAGTACAGTTGAAGCCTGGTTTGACAGACCAACCAGGAAGACCTGCAGCAAGTAATGCCTCACACTGATAACCCGGCACTAAATTTAGTGTGTGCCCATGTTGTGATTAGAAGAACATAACTTGTGTCACCATCAATTACTATGCATGTTGTACTTCTACATATGTGCTAACTACTGTTAACTACAACTAACAACTACAAGCTAGTACAACTACAAGCTAGTACAAGTACAAGCTAGTACAAGTACAAGCTAGTACAAGTACAAGCTAGTGCAAGTACAAGCTAGTGCAAGTACAAGCTAGTACAAGTACAAGCTAGTACAAGTACAAGCTAGTGCAAGTACAAGCTAGTGCAACTACAAGCTAGTGCAAGTACAAGCTAGTGCAAGTACAAGCTAGTGCAAGTACACGCTAGTACAAGTACAAGCTAGTACAAGTACAAGCTAGTACAAGTACAAGCTAGTACAAGTACAAGCTAGTACAAGTTCAAGCTAGTGCAAGTACAAGCTAGTACAAGTACAAGCTAGTACAAGTACAAGCTAGTGCAAGTACAAGCTAGTGCAAGTACAAGCTAGTGCAAGTACAAGCTAGTACAAGTACAAGCTAGTGCAAGTACAAGCTAGTGCAAGTACAAGCTAGAGCAAGTACAAGCTAGTGCAAGTACAAGCTAGTGCAAGTACAAGCTAGTGCAAGTACAAGCTAGTACAAGTACAAGCTAGTGCAAGTACATGCTAGTACAAGTACAAGCTAGTACAAGTACAAGCTTGTACAAGTACAAGCTAGTACAAATACAAGCTAGTACAAGTACAAGCTAGTACAAGTACAAGCTAGTACAAGTACAAGCTAGTACAAGTACAAGCTAGTACAAGTACAAGCTAGTACAAGTACAAGCTAGTACAAGCTAGTACAAGTACAAGCTAGTACAAGTTCAAGCTAGTACAAGTTCAAGCTAGTACAAGTACAAGCTAGTACAAGTACAAGCTAGTACAAGTACACGCTAGTACAAGTACAAGCTAGTAAAAGTACAAGCTAGTAGAAGTACAAGCTAGTACAAGTAGAAGCTAGAACAAGTACAAGCTAGTACAACTACAAGCTAGTACAACTACAAGCTAGTACAACTACAAGCTAGTACAACTACAAGCTAGTACAACTACAAGCTAGTACAACTACAAGCTAGTACAACTACAAGCTAGCTGGCACATGAAAATAAGGACTAATAATCATCAAAAAAGAAATATGAGAATAATAATGTGTAGCCATTAACTAGAAAATTATTGCATGTCTACGTGACCTTACCTTTCCAGTCTGCCAGAAACATGGACACAAACATGTGTGTGTAGAAAACTGGCAAATATGACACAATGTGCAATACACAGCAGAAATATGAGTTTAAGATCCACAACATATTCAGGTGGGAGAGCTTACAGAGTTAACATGTTCACACACAGCATTTAACACACTTATGTATGTCAAGGAGCTTCCACTCAGGACAGTATACACGGAGTTAACATGTTCACACAGGACATTTAACACACTTATGCATGCAAGGGAGCTTCCACTCAGGACAGTATAAACAGAGTTAACATGTTCACACGACATTTAACACACTTATGTATGCAAGGGAGTTTCCACTCAGGACAGTATAAACAGAGTTAACATGTTCACATGACATTTAACACACTTATGTATGCAAGGGAGTTTCCACTCAGGACAGTATAAACAGAGTTAACAAGTTCACACAGGACATTTAACACACTTATTCATGCAAGTGAGCTTCCACTCAGGACAATATACACATTTAATTTGGAAAGGCAATTAACACACACAACACCTGCAGTCATTATTTGTTGTCAGCATAAATTACCCAACTGCTAACATACATTACACAACTGTTAACATACATTACATAACTGCTGACATACATTACACAACTGCTGACATACACTACACAACTGCTGACATACACTGCACAACTGCTGACATACATTGCACAACTGCTGACATACATTACACAACTGCTGACATACACTACACAACTGCTGACATACACTGCACAACTGCTGACATACATTGCACAACTGCTGACATACATTACACAACTGCTGACATACACTACACAACTGCTGACACACACTACACAACTGCTGACATACACTACACAACTGCTGAAATGCATTACACAACTGCTGACATACGTTACACAACTGCTGACACACACTACACAACTGCTGACACACACTACACAACTGCTGACATGCATTACACAACTGCTGACATACATTACACAACTGCTGACATACACTACACGACTGCTGACATACACTACACAACTGCTGACATACATTACACAATTGCTGACATATATAAAACATTCACACGACTAAGATGTAACACTGCCAAGTGCTAAAACACAACTCACGTACTTGGTGTATCACAACACTGAGCCCATCCAGTGCTAACACACAACTCACGTACTTGGTGTATCACAACACCGAGCCCATCCAGTGCTAACACACAACTCACGTACTTGGTGTATCACAACACCGAGTCCATCCAGTGCTAACACACAACTCACGTACTTGGTGTATCACAACACCGAGCCCATCCAGTGCTAACACACAACTCACGTACTTGGTGTGTCTCAACACCGAGCCCATCCAATGCTAACACACAACTCACGTACTTGGTGTATCACAACACCGAGCCCATCCAGTGCTAACACACAACTCACGTACTTGGTGTATCACAACACCGAGCCCATCCAATGCTAACACACAACTCACGTACTTGGTGTATCACAACACCGAGCCCATGAAGCTTACTTCTGTACACTTTTTTTTAATAATTACATCGATCTCACCTAAGACAAAACTGATATTTTAGAAACTACACGACTGTAGTAGTGAGGCATCAACTGTCTGTGTAAGACTTATTTTAGTTGATATTCTTTGTTGGGCTAATTGACCGAGCCAAATTAAAAGATGGATTGATTGTGTGTGTGCAAGCATGTAGAGTAGACAGATTGTGTGTGTGCAAGCATGTAGAGTAGACAGAATGTGTGTGTGCAAGCATGTAGAGTAGACAGATTGTGTGTGTGCAAGCATGTAGAGTAGACAGATTGTGTGTGTGCAAGCATGTAGAGTAGACAGAATGTGTGTGTGCAAGCATGTAGAGTAGACATAATGTGTGTGTGCAAGCATGTAGAGTAGACAGATTGTGTGTGTGCAAGCATGTAGAGTAGACAGATTGTGTGTGTGCAAGCATGTAGAGTAGACAGATTGTGTGTGTGCAAGCATGTAGAGTAGACAGAATGTGTGTGTGCAAGCATGTAGAGTAGACATAATGTGTGTGTGTGCAAGCATGTAGAGTAGACAGATTGTGTGTGTGCAAGCATGTAGAGTAGACAGATTGTGTGTGTGCAAGCATGTAGAGTAGACAGAATGTGTGTGTGCAAGCATGTAGAGTAGACATAATGTGTGTGTGCAAGCATGTAGAGTAGACAGATTGTGTGTGTGCAAGCATGTAGAGTAGACAGATTGTGTGTGTGCAAGCATGTAGAGTAGACAGATTGTGTGTGTGCAAGCATGTAGAGTAGACAGAATGTGTGTGTGCAAGCATGTAGAGTAGACATAATGTGTGTGTGCAAGCATGTAGAGTAGACAGATTGTGTGTGTGCAAGCATGTAGAGTAGACAGATTGTGTGTGTGCAAGCATGTAGAGTAGACAGATTGTGTGTGTGCAAGCATGTAGAGTAGACAGAATGTGTGTGTGCAAGCATGTAGAGTAGACATAATGTGTGTGTGCAAGCATGTAGAGTAGACAGATTGTGTGTGTGCAAGCATGTAGAGTAGACAGATTGTGTGTGTGCAAGCATGTAGAGTAGACAGAATGTGTGTGTGCAAGCATGTAGAGTAGACATAATGTGTGTGTGCAAGCATGTAGAGTAGACAGATTGTGTGTGTGCAAGCATGTAGAGTAGACAGATTGTGTGTGTGCAAGCATGTAGAGTAGACAGAATGTGTGTGTGCAAGCATGTAGAGTAGACATAATGTGTGTGTGCAAGCATGTAGAGTAGACAGATTGTGTGTGTGCAAGCATGTAGAGTAGACAGATTGTGTGTGTGCAAGCATGTAGAGTAGACAGATTGTGTGTGTGCAAGCATGTAGAGTAGACAGAATGTGTGTGTGCAAGCATGTAGAGTAGACATAATGTGTGTGTGCAAGCATGTAGAGTAGACAGATTGTGTGTGTGCAAGCATGTAGAGTAGACATAATGTGTGTGTGCAAGCATGTAGAGTAGACAGATTGTGTGTGTGCAAGCATGTAGAGTAGACAGAATGTGTGTGTGCAAGCATGTAGAATAGACAGATTGTGTGTGTGCAAGCATGTAGAGTAGACAGAATGTGTGTGTGCAAGCATGTAGAGTAGACAGATTGTGTGTGTGCAAGCATGTAGAGTAGACAGAATGTGTGTGTGCAAGCATGTAGAGTAGACAGAATAACATCTATGTTGAATGATGAACTGTTTTTTGCCTAACTATAAAGAAATGTGACTAAATAATTATAATAGTTTTCATATATATATATTGGGCACTAGAGGGTACCACACAGTACTTAATTACTGACTAGGGGGCCAGGAGTCTTGCATACATTAAAGCCATAATGACATGATGTAAGGGGGGCACTCTATATAAAAACAGGCGACACAGGAGGACTGAGATCTTCTTCCAGGTGGGTGGTGTTGGGTCAGTGTTTGTACCGGTAGCACTCTCTTTTATATCTTTAAGTTAGGCTAAATTTTACATAGTTATATCTATTTTAAGCCATGTATTTTACCGTTGAGTTTATATTCGTTGTAATAAAACGCTGTGCAAATTGGATTTGCTGCATGATCTTGCTCACAAGAGAACGGAGAGAGTAGCCGTAAGTGGTTATATTAAATCTATTCCCCCTTTTGGCTCTTCCCCACTGCAGTAATTAGTAAAATAGGAGCAGACCAATGCTATCTTGGGTGAGCTCTGCCCCACAGTAATCAGACCAATGCTATCTTGGGTGAGCTCTGCCCCAGAGTGATCAGACCAATGCTATATTGGGTGAGCTCTGCCCCACAGTGATCAGACCAATGCTATCTTGGGTGAGCTCTGCCCCAGAGTGATCAGACCAATGCTATCTTGGGTGAGCTCTGCCCCAGAGTGATCAGACCAATGCTATCTTGGGTGAGCTCTGCCCCAGAGTGATCAGACCAATGCTGTCTTGGGTGAGCTCTGCCCCACAGTGATCAGACCAATGCTATCTTGGGTGAGCTCTGCCCCACAGTGATCAGACCAATGCTATCTTGGGTGAGCTCTGCCCCAGAGTGATCAGACCAATGCTGTCTTGGGTGAGCTCTGCCCCAGAGTGATCAGACCAATGCTGTCTTGGGTGAGCTCTGCCCCACATTCATCAGTCCCAGCTCTGTGGACTGCTGATAAATGCCAAAGCATGTTAATTACTTCCATGTGTGACTGCAATCAACCACTCTTGTTGGTACTGTATTATACCTAATTGATCATTAGAGCTGGAGGACTTCACCATGTCACTTAGCATGTCATTTAGCACCACCTTGACAAGGTGACAGTGACACCAGATGACAGCTAGGACAGACAGAGAGGCTGGACAGAGCCGCAGTCAGTCTTCTTGGCTGCCCATTAGTGAGAGACAACTAACACTTGCTAACATCATAGCTCATGCAACCATCTCTCAGTCTCACACCAGGGCAGATCACCATTTACTTGTGGGGTAGGGCACCATTTACTTGTGGGGACAGGCCACCATTTATTTGTGGGGTAGGGCACCATTTACTTGTGGGCACAGGCCACTATTTACTCACATCGAAGGCTATCATGAATGTTGCAATCACTTTGTCTGTTTGACCTAAAATATAACCACCTCCATCTACTCTAGAGTAACCACCTCCATCTACTCTAGAGTAACCACCTCGATCTACTCTAGAGTAACCACTTCCATCTACTCTAGAGTAACCGCCTCCATCTACTCTAGAGTAACCACCTCCATCTACTCTAGAGTAACCACCTCCATCTACTCTAGAGTAACCACCTCCATCTACTCTAGAGTAACCACCTCCATCTACTCTAGAGTAATAATAATAATATATAATAATAAAGACTTCTTTGGCGCCAATATCCTTGGAAAATCCGAGCTCAGTGGCGCAACAAAACCAAAGGATTAGGCATTCTCGTAACCATGTACAATGCAAAAAGTCGTCAACCGATGGATGGAGGTGCCAAGAAGCTAAGGAGGATAGGCCATATTAAAAAGATAGGTTTTCAGATTACGGCGAAATGAAGCTATATTTCTTGCTGATTTTACGCTGTTGGGGAGTGAATTCCACAGAGTTGGTGCGGCAACCGAGAAAGCTCGAGTTCCAGCGTTTGTCTTAACAAGACACAGGAACAGAAAGTAAACCAGAACCAGACGACCGAAGTTGTCTGGGCTGTCTTGCTGGAGTGAGCATTGAATGTAAATATGCAGGTTGTTTGGTTCAAAGGGCTTGATAGGTAATTGTACAGATCTTAAAAATAATGCGATATCGCACAGGGATCCAATGCAATGATTTTAGAAGTGGCACTGAGCGAGAGAAACGAGGAGATCGTGTAACTACCCTAGCCAGACAATTTTGGACACGTTGAAGTTTTGTAATATCCTTGATAGCAATATTATGAAGGAGGGAATTGTAGTAATCAAGCCTGCTGCTAACAAGAGCTGTTGCAATAGTTTTAGCGACAGAAAGTGACATATACCGGCGAATACGGCGAAGATCACGGATATGGTAAAAACAGCAACGACACGTTTGAGAAATATGTTGTCTAAAGTTGAAATTCTTATCAAAAGTGACTCCTAAATTCTTCACTGAGGCTGCTGGTGTGATAGTTTGATTCAAGATACATGTCGGGAAAAAACCATCAAGTTTGCCTCACTGCTTTGGAGTACCAATGATGAGAAATTCAGTTTTGTCTGCGTTTAACTTTAATTTGCTGTCAGTCATACAGAGGAAGATATCCTGGAGACAATTGCGGAGCTGATTTAGGGAGCGATTTGTATCCGAGGTAGCCAAAGAAATGTAGATCTGTGTATCGTCTGCATAAAGGTGGTGGTCCAAATTATGATTTTGGATAACAAAGCTGAGTGGCGTAGTGTAAAGAGTGAATAGCAAAGGCCCCAGAACAGAACAATGGGGGACACCACACGAAGTGGGGAGTGCGGCCGAGAAGCAGTTTGCAAACTTTATGGTTTGGTGTCTACCAGTTAGGTATGATAAAAACCAGTTCAGAGCTGTGCCAGATATGCAATACCACAATGATAAGCGTTTAATAAGGATGTTGTGATCTATGGTATCAAAGGCGGCAGACAGATCAAGCAAGGTAAGTGCTGTTACTTTTCCTTTGTCAATGTTTAAGGTAACGTCATTGTGTACTTTTAAGAGAGCAGTTTCTCGAGAATGAAACTCTTTGTAAGCTGATTGTGACACATTAGATAAGCAATTTGAGCTGATGTGAGACCTTAGACGGCTTGCTACAACTTTCTCAAGTATTTTGGAAATAAAGCTGAGATTGGAAACAGGTCTATAATTGTTTAGATCTTCTTTAGACAAAGATGTCTTCTTAAGAAGTGGGTTGACGCGGGCATGTTTGAAATCATCCGGAAACAAGCCAGAACACAGTGATGCATTTATAATATCCATTATCGGTTTGAGCAATGTATCAAGACAAGATTTCAACAGTACGGTTGGTAGTGGATCAAGCTCACAGGACTTATTTGGGGAAGACATAATTATTTTCTTCACTTCATCAGCTGTGGCAGGTTCAAATGATACAAGTAAAGAATTTACTCGTGGAGAGGCCACGTTTACAGTACTAAAAGTATGATCTGGGAAAGCAGAATGGATAAGACTGATTTTGTCATTGAAATGACTAGAGAACGAGTCACATAGAGACTTGATTGAAACATGATTAGGAAAAGATGGAGCAGGCCGCCTGTGTAGAATTTGATTTATGCAGTTCCTTAGCTGACGTGGACTTTCAGAGTTATGTGAGACCATATTTGTGTAATAATCCGATTCAGCTTTGGCCATTTGTCTGTTGCAATAGTGACAGTGTTTTGAATAACGCGACCTGTCCAAAGACGAGCGTGATTTGCGCCATACGCGCTCAAGATAACGACGACGCCTTTTAGATTGTAGAATTTCGGGAGTCATCCATGGAGCGGGTGGCTTTTGTGATACAGGTTTGGATCTTACAAGTGCATGTTTGTTACATAAAGACTTGAGTACTTGATAGTACTGTCCACACAAATCGGATAGGTGTCCCTTTGGTTTTATGATTAGGTCGGATTTAAGGATGTCAGCCTTTAAAGCAGCGATGTTAATCTTATGAATATGTCTGTAAAATACATTGTGTTTTGATTCTAATTTAGTTCTGGAAACGTTTACATCAACAATGACTGTGTGGTGGTCTGATAAACCATCCGAAACTGTAGGTGTTTTGATATTGTAACAAGTTGAACGAGTTATGAAAAGATCGAGCCAGTGGCCATGTATGTGTGTCGAAAAGGTAACATGTTTCAAATCAAACGATACCGGGATGTCATTAAAGGTAGTTGTTATTGCTGAAGGCATGTCCAAATGAAGATTAACATCACCAAAAATATAAAATTCTGAATGAATAGGTGCCAAATTTTCCAGTAGATCCTGGAATTCTTCAAAGAAATTGGCTGGGTGTCCTGGAGGGCGATAAATACAGATGAAATAAGCGGCGAAAGAAGAATCTGAAATTTCAACAGAAATGGATTCAAAACTAGAGTACTCATGGTTCGAATGTAATTTAACTTTGAACTGTCTTGATACCAAAAAGCCAACACCACCACCTCGTCTAACTGAACGTGGTCGATGATGGAAGGTGTAACCAGAAGGAGAAATGTCAGCAATGCAGGCAACTGTATCATGTGGTCTGAGCCAGGTCTCAGTTACAGCAAGAATGTCTATTGTTTTAGAAATTAATAAATCGCTAAGTGATGCTGTCTTATCCCGAATTGATCGAACATTTGCGGTAGCCAACCGAATGTTACGCCTGACAGCAGGCCCAGGATTTAAACTTACGTCACCTGATAGCAGAATTATTGCTAATTTAAATGTAGGCGTAGAGCGGGGGATTGGCAGTAACTTGCGATTAAAACAAAGATTAAGACATGGCAAGGACAAAGAATGTTGTATTCTCGTAGGTTGGGGAAATGCTGAGATGACAGCCGACCGTTGGAGGGTAAGTGGCTTGCACAGGGCAAAATCACCACCTCTCGAAGCCACTGAACATGATAAAAATAAAACACACAAAAGAAATAGCGGCGACATTGTCTTGGTGATAGTCTATTGTCCTCAAATGATGACAAATGTATAAAATGATAGCAATATATCGATTCTAAAAATGACGGTTTGACATCGACAATAAAATAAAATAAACTGTAAAATCCCGTTCGCGCTCAGCATAGGTCAACAGCACTAAAACCGTATAGGCACCGTAGTGGTGCTGGCAGAGTGACAAGACATTGTGCCCGTGGAAAGAAATTGGAGAGATCTTCACCCCCAGGGCAACACTGGGTATAAAAGAACGTCTTGTTGAAGTAGCCTTATTAGTATATAGTTTATAAGGGCCTACCCCTGCCTATAAGTATATAGTTTATAAGGGCTACCCCTGCCTATAAGTATATAGTTTATAAGGGCTACCCCTGCCTATAAGTATATAGTTTATAAGGGCTACCCCTGCCTATAAGTATATAGTTTATAAGGGCTTACCCCTGCCTATAAGTTTGCTGAGAACCCAGCCGGCGCGAACAGTATAAGGCGAGGTCCATCCTACGAACCAAGTAATACTTATATAAAGCAACAATAATACTTATATAAAATCTGAATAATACTTATATAAAATCTGAATAGCTACAAGAAGAACTTGTGAAAGCTGTGCAATGGATGACGCTGGTTTGTGCAGGATAAGACGGAGCTTCAGACAAATCAGCTTGTTTGTCCAACTGGCGTTACGATCTAATGTGACTTGTTTGTCCAACAGGCGTTACGATCTAGGGTGACTTGTTTGTCCAACAGGCGTTACGATCTAGGGTGACTTGTTTGTCCAACAGGCGTTACGATCTAGGGTGACTTGTTTGTCCAACAGGCGTTACGATCTAATGTGACTTGTTTGTCCGACAGGCGTTACGATCTAGGGTGACTTGTTTGTCCAACAGGCGTTACGATCTAGGGTGACTTGTTTGTCCAACAGGCGTTACGATCTAATGTGACTTTATATCATAACGTTCAGCGTCGGTTAAAAAGCCTGGTTGGTACAAAAGATATGCGGCAGGGATATATAGCATGGATAGACAGCGTGTATGTATATGTCACGCTAGGTGTTCATATCCAAGCAAGTGCGTCTAACAAGCTATGTTCAGTTAAGACATACGGTAGCCTTGTTGGCCGTAGGGTCTTTGTTTACACAGATCGGCCTTGACCCAAAGGGTGGGAAATACAAATTTAATCTGCCTGGTCTAAGTGCAGATTTTACTTAGCTGCATTCAGCATATAGCGTTCAGGTTCCTCCCGTCTGGGTCTTTATGTTGTACTTGATCGGTGTACCGATCAGTAATCAAGGTAAATTATTATATAAGTGAGCAAAAACGACAAAATCCACCGGAGATCCGAACCGACAACACCACCGCTGACCACGCCACCTAGCGAACCAACCTCCATCTACTCTAGAGTAACCACCTCCATCTACTCTAGAGTAACCACCTCCATCTACTCTAGAGTAACCACTTCCATCTACTCTAGAGTAACCACCTCCATCTACTCTAGAGTAACCACCTCCATCTACTCTAGAGTAACCACCTCCATCTACTCTAGAGTAACCACTTCCATCTACTCTAGAGTAACCACTTCCATCTACTCTAGAGTAACCACCTCCATGATAACCACCTTCAATGATTGGTTTGATCTGTGAAACATTTATACTAGGACCTGGCCACGGACTGGGACACATAATTCATTAGGGCAATATTCAAGCAATATTCAGGTCCACATCTTTCACACTCACATTGTGCTAGCCCTGATTGTCCAGGCCCCTATTGTTCAGGGAGGCCCTGCTTGCACAGGCACACACTGTGCAGGCCCTGATTGTCCAGGCCCCTATTGTTCAGGGAGGCCTTGTTTGCACAGGCACACACTGTGCAGGCCCTGATTGTGCAGACACAGATTGTTCAGGCCCCGATTGTGGAGGCACAGATAGTTTAGGTCCAGATTATGCAGGCCCACATTACAGTGCCCATATTAATGAGGCCTTGATTGTATTTCTGCCTCTATCATTTGCATCAGTCATCAATCGCACGCTGATCGAATTAAGTCTTCTTAATCCATGTGAGTCATTATGAGGCCGCCAAGTAGTGTGTTCATTACGTAACATCAGCAAGCGGAAACCTTTCGCAGCGATATTTTAAAACCTGTGCCATTGCATTAACATGCGTGAATATTTGCCCGCTGCACTTACAACTCATGTCAGTGGTTTAATAGCTTCAAGCCGGAGATAACATTTTACAAACATTGTTAGTACAGTTGATTACATCGAGGTGGTGAGTATGCATGAGATGGCTCCACACTGGTCAGTCAGATGGGACTGACAATGACAGCAAAACTCAATATATCTTTCTATACTGAAATTCTTCATGCAAGCCCACATCACCCTCAATAACCCTCTTCTGAAACTTTCATATCAGCATTAATTTTTACTCCTATTCCTAAATCCTTTTATTTTACGCTTGTACCTAGAGTGATAAGGCCAATTTTATATTTTCCATTATTGTTCCCATGTTCTGTGCGTAAGCATTTATGTCTCTAAATGACAACTACAGACAGAGCCAGGCAGGCACTCGTCAGGCAACAAGTAGACATTGAACAGTCACTGTGTAGGCACCAAATAGGCATTTAGAATGCACTCATCAAGCCCCAAGTAGGCATTTAGCAGGCACAAGTAGGCACAGAGCAAGCATTGAGCAGGCACTGAGTAGGCACCAAGTAGGCATTGAGCAGGTGAACAGGCATTGAACAGGCATTGAGCAGGCACTATGCATGCACCAACTAGGCATTGAGCAGGCACAGAGCAGACATCAAGTAGACATTGAGCAGGCACTGAGTAGTCACATAGTATACATTGAGCAGGCACGGAGCAGATATGGAGCAGACATCAACGATCAAGTAGGCATTGAGCAGACACTGAGAAAGCACCAAGTAGGCATTGAGCAGGCACTGAGGAGGCACTGAGTAGGTACCAAGTAGACATTGAGCATGCACTAAGTAGGCACCAAACTGGTATTGGGTAAGCACCAACTAGGCAATGAGCAGGCACTAAGTAGGCAGAGTAAGCATTGAGCAGGCACTGAGCAGGCACCAAGCAGGCTTGGACCAGGCATATTGTAGGCACATAGTAGGCACAGAGCAGGCACTGAGCAGGCTCAGAGCCGTAAGTATCCACATAGTGCAAGCCAATTGTCAACCGAGACATTTCGAATGGCAGAAGACAAATACACCCTTTAAGCACGGCCTAGATATACTGTCAGGGACATGACAACCATCAATTAAAACATCACTATTAAACAGTAATCTAATAAAGTCAAGGTTCAAACTGAGAAGACCGTTGGACAAAGTTATTACAGATAATCAGGGCTACTTAGTTTACCGCAAATTAAGTGCTGTCAATATGAGACGGTTAGACAAAGTGGAGCTTACTGGGACAGCTTTGTAAGAGACAGTAGGAGACAGGAAGAGACAACAGACATTGTCTGCTGGAGAAGGTGATCTGAGGGAGACAAGGCAGATGGGGAGAGACAACAGACATTGTCTGCTGGAGAAGGGGATCTGAGGAAGACAAGGCAGATGGGGAGAGACAACAGACATTGTCTGCTGGAGAAGGGGATCTGTGGAAGACAAGGCAGATGGGGAGAGACAACAGACATTGTCTGCTGGAGAAGGGGATCTGTGGAAGACAAGGCAGATGGGGAGAGACAACAGACATTGTCTGCTGGAGAAGGGGATCTGAGGGAGACAAGGCAGACGGGAAGAGACAACAGACATTGTCTGCTGGAGAAGGGGATCTGAGGGAGACAAGGCAGACGGGGAGAGACAACAGACATTGTCTGCTGGAGAAGGGGATCTGAGGGAGACAAGGTAGATGGGGAGAGACAACAGACATTGTCTGCTGGAGAAGGGGATCTGAGGGAGACAAGGCAGATGGGGAGAGACAACAGACATTGTCTGCTGGAGAAGGGGATCTGAGGGAGACAAGGCAGACGGGGAGAGACAACAGACATTGTCTGCTGGAGAAGGGGATCTGAGGGAGACAAGGCAGATGGGGAGAGACAACAGACATTGTCTGCTGGAGAAGGGGATCTGAGGGAGACAAGGCAGACGGGGAGAGACAACAGACATTGTCTGCTGGAGAAGGGGATCTGTGGAAGACAAGGCAGACGGGGAGAGACAACAGACATTGTCTGCTGGAGAAGGGGATCTGAGGGAGACAAGGCAGATGGGGAGAGACAACAGACATTGTCTGCTGGAGAAGGTGATCTGAGGGAGACAAGGCAGATGGGGAGAGACAACAGACATTGTCTGCGGGAGAAGGGGATCTGAGGGAGACAAGGCAGATGGGGAGAGACAACAGACATTGTCTGCTGGAGAAGGGGATCTGTGGAAGACAAGGCAGATGGGGAGAGACAACAGACATTGTCTGCTGGAGAAGGGGATCTGAGGGAGACAAGGCAGACGGGAAGAGACAACAGACATTGTCTGCTGGAGAAGGGGATCTGAGGGAGACAAGGCAGACGGGGAGAGACAACAGACATTGTCTGCTGGAGAAGGGGATCTGAGGGAGACAAGGCAGATGGGGAGAGACAACAGACATTGTGTGCTGGAGAAGGGGATCTGAGGGAGACAAGGCAGATGGGGAGAGACAACAGACATTGTCTGCTGGAGAAGGGGATCTGAGGGAGACAAGGCAGACAGGGAGAGATAACAGACATTGTCTGCTGGAGAAGGTGATCTGAGGGAGACAAGGCAGACAGGGAGAGACAACAGACATTGTCTGCTGGAGAAGGGGATCTGTGGAAGACAAGGCAGATGTGGAGAGACAACAGACATTGTCTGCTGGAGAAGGGGATCTGTGGAAGAAAAGGCAGATGGGGAGAGACAACAGACATTGTCTGCTGGAGAAGGGGATCTGTGGAAGACAAGGAGATGGGGAGAGACAACAGACATTGTCTGCTGGAGAAGGGGATCTGTGGAAGACAAGGCAGATGGGGAGAGACAACAGACATTGTCTGCTGGAGAAGGGGATCTGTGGAAGACAAGGCAGATGGGGAGAGACAACAGACATTGTCTGCTGGAGAAGGGGATCTGAGGGAGACAAGGCAGACAGGGAGAGATAACAGACATTGTCTGCTGGAGAAGGTGATCTGAGGGAGACAAGGCAGAAGGGGAGAGACAACAGTCATTGTCTGCTGGAGAAGGGGATCTGTGGAAGACAAGGCAGATGGGGAGAGACAACAGACATTGTCTGCTGGAGAAGGGGATCTGTGGAAGACAAGGCAGATGGGGAGAGACAACAGACATTGTCTGCTGGAGAAGGGGATCTGAGGGAGACAAGGCAGACAGGGAGAGACAACAGACATTGTCTGCTGGAGAAGGGTTCTGTGGAAGACAAGGCAGATGGGGAAAGACAACAGACATTGTCTGCTGGAGAAGGGGATCTGCGGGAGACAAGGCAGACAGGGAGAGACAACAGACGTTGTCTGCTGGAGAAGGTGATCTGTGGGAGACAAGGCAGACAGGGAGAGACAACAGACATTGTCTGCTGGAGAAGGTGATCTGAGGGAGACAAGGCAGACAGGGAGAGACAACAGACATTGTCTGCTGGAGAAGGTGATCTGAGGGAGACAAGGCAGACAGGGAGAGATAACAGACATTGTCTACTGAAGAAGGTGATCTGAGGGAGACAAGGCAGACAGGGAGAGACAACAGACATTGTCTGCTGGAGAAGGGGATCTGTGGAAGACAAGGCAGATGGGGAGAGACAACAGACATTGTCTGCTGGAGAAGGGGATCTGAGGGAGACAAGGCAGACGGGGAGAGACAACAGACATTGTCTGCTGGAGAAGGGGATCTGTGGAAGACAAGGCAGACGGGGAGAGACAACAGACATTGTCTGCTGGAGAAGGGGATCTGTGGAAGACAAGGCAGACGGGGAGAGACAACAGACATTGTCTGCTGGAGAAGGGGATCTGTGGAAGACAAGGCAGACAGGGAGAGACAACAGACGTTGTCTGCTGGAGAAGGGGATCTGTGGAAGACAAGGCAGACAGGCAGCTGACCCTTTCAATGCGAGACAGCTATGGCAAACTCATCTCTTTGAGAAAACTGTTCACTAAAAATTCACAAGGTCCTCTCCTAATGCAGTCATGAATGAGTCAGATGCAGAATCTTGGACACTGGCCTATAAAAGATGTACAAGCCCTTCTCTAGCTTGTGTCACATGTCCTTGACCTTGTGACCTGCCTGTAATGACATCAGTCTGGCGATGAAGGTTGAGTGAGTCGAAATATTCAGAAAGAAAGCAAAAAGTTTCTTGAGAGGTAATTGCCATGTCAAACACCACATTCCAAGAAACTGGAAGGTTGATCTATTCAAGGATAACTAAATTCTAATTAATTCTGCAGCAGGTGCAAAACTACATTCAAGAATTGTTTTTCTTTGACACTTTGAACCATTCAGTTATGTGAAACATGTTTGATCATGGTAGTAACAGCAACAGTCCAATTGGGCAGATTATGTTAATTAGTGCAAACTTAATGAGCAATGTTAGTATGTTAGTCTTGAGTGTGGACTAACTGTGACTTAGTGACTTAGTAACTGTGACTTAACTGGAGAAAATGGACAATCACTTTATATAATAAGAGTTTAAGCACAAATAGTGCATACTATGTCTCTGTGAACCACTCAAATAAAAAGCAGTGCATAGTATGATTCTGTGAGCCACTCCCATAATAGGTAGTGCATATTATGACTCTATGAACCATTCCCATAATAAGTAGTGCATATTATGACTCTGTGAAGCACTCCCATAATAAGTAGTGCATCCGCTGACTCTATGAACCACTCCCACAATAAGTAGTGCATATTATGACTATATGAACTACTCCCATAATAAGTAGTGCATACACTGACTCTATGAACCACTCCCACAATAAGTAGTGCATATTATGACTCTATGACAACTGTGTTAGATCACTGCTTGTACTAATCACTGTGTACAGATCACTGCTGGTACTAACCACTGTGTACATAAATAAAGTAAGTAGTGAAAGTAGTGTAAGCAATGTAAGTAGTGTAAGCAATGTAAGTAGTGTAAGCAATGTAAGTAGTGTAAGCAATGTAAGTAGTGTAAGCAATGTAAGCAATGTAAGCAGTGTAAGTAGTGTAAGCAATGTAAGTAGTGTAAGTAGTGTAAGCAATGTAAGCAGTGTAAGTAGTGTAAGCAATGTAAGTAGTGTAAGTAGTGTAAGCAATGTAAGCAGTGTAAGTAGTGTAAGCAATGTAAGCAGTGTAAGTAATGTAAGTAGTGTAAGCAATGTAAGCAGTGTAAGTAGTGTAAGCAATGTAAGTAGTGTAAGTAGTGTAAGCAATGTAAGTAGTGTAAGTAGTGTAAGCAATGTAAGTAGTGTAAGCAATGTAAGCAGTGTAAGTAGTGTAAGTAGTGTAAGCAATGTAAGTAGTGTAAGCAATGTAAGCAGTGTAAGCAATGTAAGTAGTGTAAGCAATGTAAGTAGTGTAAGTAATGTAAGTAGTGTAAGCAGTGTAAGCAATGTAAGCAATGTAAGTAGTGTAAGCAATGTAAGCAGTGTAAGTAGTGTAAGCAATGTAAGTAGTGTAAGTAGTGTAAGCAGTGTAAGTAATGTAAGTAGTGTAAGCAATGTAAGTAATGTAAGTAGTGTAAGCAATGTAAGTAGTGTAAGTAGTGTAAGCAATGTAAGTAGTGTAAGTAGTGTAAGCAATGTAAGTAGTGTAAGTAGTGTAAGCAGTGTAAGTAGTGTAAGTAATGTAAGCAGTGTAAGTAATGTAAGCAGTGTAAGTAATGTAAGTAGTGTAAGTAGTGTAAGCAGTGTAAGTAGTGTAAGCAGTGTAAGCAGTGTAAGTAGTGTAAGCAGTGTAAGTAGTGTAAGCAATGTAAGCAGTGAAAGTAGCGTAAGTAGTGTAAATAGTGAAAGTAGTATAAGTAGTGTAAATATATTAAAAATAGTGTAAGTAGTGTTTCTGCAACTCAGTCTCTCGCTCAGACTCACAGTTATGGATCATTCTTAAATCATTAACCAGCCTTGAGAAATAATTGAGCTGTTGACGAAACGGTGATCAATAGATTTAGAGCACAACTAGGCAGTCGACTGCCAATAATCAACTGCAATGTTTCTACATTTGCGTGGGCGGTCACTGGGCCTCGCCAAGTGTTGGCTGCCTCAGAATGCATCTCATCCAACCTGCTCAACCAAGACAGATCCACACAGTTCTTGGAAAATAGAGTTTTACTCTAGAATGAAACACTTCATCTACATTATTAATTACTGCCTTGAGTGCTGTTGTTTGCTCATTAATTTAGTGCACCAGAAATAGCACTGGTGCATGTCAGAGTTGAATCTGCTGCCACCAGTGCTGGGTCAGACCGATAACCAGTATTCTTCAATTGTAATCTATACAAATAACTACAATGGTCATTATATTCTTTCTGCCTCCCTCTCCCCTCCCTCTCCCACTCCTACTTCCTTCTCCACTCATCCCCTCACTCTTCAATCACTCCACTCCTTACTCCCTCCTCCCTTTATCCTCACTCCCTCCCTCTCCCCTCATTCCATCCCTCTCCCCTCACTCTCTCTCCCACCACTACATCCGCCTCCCCTCATCCCCTCCCTCTCCCACCACTCCTTCCACCTCCCCTCTTTCCCTCCCTCCCTATGCCCTCATCCCCTGCCTCTCCTACCACTCCTTCCCTCTCCCCTCCCTCAACATTCCTTCCCTCTCCCCTCATACCCCCCTCTCCCATCACTCTTCCCCTTACTCCCTCCCTCTCCCCTCACTCCCTCCCTCTGCCCTCATCCCCTCCCTCTCCCACCACTCCTTCCCTCTCCCACCACTCCCTCCCTCTCCCCTCACTCCCTCCCTCTCCCAACACTCCATCCCTCTCCCCTCACTCCCTCTTCCCTCACTTCCTCCCTCTCCCCCCACTCCCTCCCTCTCCCATTACTCCCTCCCTCTCCCATCACTTCCTCCTTCTCCTCTCATTCCCTCCCTCTCCCCTCACTCATTCCCTCTCCCCTAACTCATTCCCTCTCCCCTCACTCCCTCCCTCTCCCCCTCACTCCCTCCATCTCCTCTCACTCCCTCCCTCTCCCCTCACTCCCTCCCTCTCCCCTAACTCCCTCCCTCTCCCCTAACTCCCTCCCTCCATCAACTCAACTACTCCGGGAAGCATTCAGTCATGCTGCAACAACTGCACAAAAAAACTGTTTTTGAACAGCAGCAAGAGGGTTATTACCCCCACCCTCTCAACGGAGAGTCTGAACTCACCAAATGTGCTGCCAAGCACCACAAGGACATCATAAACATGCATGCATTGTAGACATACATGCACGTACTAATAGATATGCACGCATATACTCATAGACATGCATGCACGTACTTATAGACATGCATGCATGTATTTGTAGACATGCATGCACGCACTTTGTAAACATGCATGCATATACTTGTAAACATGCAGTACACAGTTCCTGTTGAACAATGATACTGATGTCCTGCCCTAAAGCTAGCTGTCAGTGATCCCGCTAGTTGACCAGTCAGTAAGGATGACTTGTCAGCAGCACTGTCTAGTTAACCTATCTTACTCTCCCATTCATTTCCTGTCTCCACCCAGCTGTCATTTAGTTGAGCTGGGATGACAGGAACGTTGCAATTATTTTGACCCAGCTTCCTGATGCTGACAGAGGAGGCAGGGAGCCAGGGAGAATGACACATCACTTCATAAACTGTTTGACAAATGAACCTTAAACGTTTGGGAACATCAGTGAGGCAGTCCACCTTGTCAAACACAGTTACAGCTTGCTACATCTTGTCTGTGGTTACAGCTTGCTACATCTCATTAGTTGTTACAGCTTGCTACATCTCATTAGTTGTTACAGCTTGCTACATCTCATTAGTTGTTACATCTTGCTACATCTTGTCTGTGGTTACAGCTTGCTACATCTCATTAGTTGTTACATCTTGCTACATCTCATTAGTTGTTACAGCTTGCTACATCTCATTAGTTGTTACATCTTGCTACATCTTGTCTGTGGTTACAGCTTGCTACATCTCATTAGTTGTTACATCTTGCTACATCTCATTAGTTGTTACAGCTTGCTACAACTCATCAGTTGTTACAGCTTGCTACATCTCGTTAGTTGTTACAGCTTGCTACATCTTGTTAGTTGTCACAGCTTGCTACATCTCGTCAGTTGTTACAGCTTGCTACATCTTGTTAGTTGTTACAGCTTGCTACATCTCATTAGTTGTTACAGCTTGCTACAACTCGTCAGTTGTTACAGCTTGCTACATCTCATCAGTTGTTATAGCTTGCTACATCTCGTCAGTTGTTACAGCTTGCTACATCTTGTTAGTTGTTACAGCTTGCTACATCTTATTAGTTGTTACAGCTTGCTACATCTTGTTAGTTGTTACAGCTTGCTACATCTTGTTAGTTGTTACAGCTTGCTACATCTGGTTAGTTGTTACAGCTTGCTACATCTTGTTAGTTGTTACAGCTTGCTAACAGTAGGAAATGCCAGACACATTGACATTGATGCCAGGTTAGAATAATGCCCCCCCCCCCCACACTGCTGCCAAAGAATCCAGAACACCACCCCTAGATGTCCTACACTCCAGGACACCAGCATTGGATGTCCTACATTCCAAGTCACCATCCTTGGATGTCCTACACTCCAGGACACCATCCATGGATGTCCCACACTCCAGGACACCATCTATGGATGTCCAACACTCCAGGATACCATCCTTGAATGTCCTACATTCCAGGACACCATCTTTGGATATCCTACAATCCAGGACACCATCTTTGGATATCCTACATTCCAGGACACCATCATTGGATAATGACTGTTGACACCTGCCACATAAGACAATTTGTCAAAGCCAAGTACCTGGCACAGGGAGACACCACTAGGACAGCGTTTGTCACGAGAGAGGAGTCACACACCAGACATGCCAGTGAGCTACTTTTTTAGCAATTACATATCACCTGTGAACATGCTACCTAAATATGTAAAACTGTATTCTACAGGACAATGGCTGAATCATGACAGGTACTAAATACATAGGGCATCTTCACTGCCTCTAACAAGGACCAAGTACTTGTTGAGATCTCTTCACTGCCTCTAACAAGGACCAAGTATTTGTTGAGATCTCTTCACTGCCTCTAACAAGGACCACGTATTTGTTGAGATCTCTTCACTGCCTCTAACAAGGACCAAGTACTTGTTGAGATCTCTTCACTACCTCTAACAAGGACCAAGTACTTGTTGAGATCTCTTCACTACCTCTAACAAGGACCAAGTATTTGTTGAGATTTCTTCACTGCGTCTAACAAGGACCAAGTACTTGTTGATATCTCTTCACTACCTCTAACAAGGACCAAGTATTTGTTGAGATTTCTTCACTGCGTCTAACAAGGACCAAGTACTTGTTGATATCTCTTCACTACCTCTAACAAGGACCAAGTACTTGTTGAGATCTCTTCACTGCCTCTAACAAGGACCAAGTACTTGTTGAGATCTCTTCACTACCTCTAACAAGGACCAAGTATTTGTTGAGATCTCTTCACTGCCTCTAACAAGGACCAAGTACTTGTTGAGATCTCGAGATAAGTTTTTATTTAGTCATCAACCAGTCTTAGCTTCAGTACCTATTGCTTTGTCTCAGTTCTTGTACAACACAGTCTCCTATTCTTGTATAGCACAGTCTCCTATTCTTGTATAGCACAGTCTGCTATTCTTGTATAGCACAGTCTGCTATTCTTGTATAGCAGTTTCCTATTCTTGTATAGCAGTTTCCTATTCTTGTATAGCACAGTCTCCTATTCTTGTATAGCAGTCTGCTATTCTTGTATAGCAGTCTCCTATTCTTGTATAGCAGTTTCCAATTCTTGTATAGCACAGTCTCATATTCTTGTATATCAGTTTCCTATTCTTGTATAGCAGTCTCCTACTCTTGTATAGCAGTCTCCTATTCTTGTATAGCACAGTTTCCTAGTCTTGTATAGCACAGTCTCCTATTCTTGTATAGCACAATATTCTATTCTTGCATAGCAGTCTCCTATTCTTGTATAGCACAGTCTCCTATTCTTGTATAGCAGTTTCCTATTCTTGTATAGCAGTTTCCTATTCTTGTATAGCAGTTTCCTATTCTTGTATATCAGTTTCCTATTCTTGTACAGCAGTATCCTATTCTTGTACAGCAGTATCCTATTCTTGTATAGCACAGTTTCCTAGTCTTGTATAGCACAGTCTCCTATTCTTGTATAGCAGTCTCCTATTCTTGTATAGCACAGTCTCCTATTCTTGTATAGCAGTCTCCTATTCTTGTATAGCAGTTTCCTATTCTTGTATAGCACATTCTCCTATTCTTGTATAGCACAGTCTCCTATTCTTGTATAGCAGTTTCCTATTCTTGTATAGCAGTTTCCTATTCTTGTATAGCAGTTTCCTATTCTTGTATATCAGTTTCCTATTCTTGTATAGCAGTCTCCTATTATTGTATAGCAGTCTCCTATTCTTGTATAGCACAGTTTCCTAGTCTTGTATAGCACAGTCTCCTATTCTTGTATAGCACAGTCTCCTATTCTTGTATAGCACAGTCTCCTATTCTTGTATAGCAGTCTCCTATTCTTGTATAGCAGTCTCCTATTCTTGTATAGCAGTTTCCTATTCTTGTATAGCACATTCTCCTATTCTTGTATAGCACAGTCTCCTATTCTTGTATAGCAGTCTCCTATTCTTGTATAGCACAGTCTCCTATTATTGTATAGCAGTCTCCTATTCTTGTATAGCACAGTTTCCTAGTCTTGTATAGCACAGTATCCTATTCTTGTATAGCAGTCTCCTATTCTTGTATAGCAGTCTCCTATTCTTGTATAGCAGTCTCCTATTCTTGTATAGCAGTTTCCTATTCTTGTATAGCACATTCTCCTATTCTTGTATAGCACAGTCTCCTATTCTTGTATAGCACAGTCTCCTATTCTTGTATAGCAGTTTCCTATTTTTGTATAGCACAGTTTCCTATTCTTGTATAGCACAGTCTCCTATTCTTGTATAGCACAGTCTCCTATTCTTGTATAGCACAGTCTCCTATTCTTGTATAGCAGTTTCCTATTTTTGTATAGCACAGTTTCCTATTCTTGTATAGCACAGTCTCCTATTCTTGTATAGCACAGTCTCCTATTCTTATGACTACACAAAGCACTTTACACTTTATGGAACACTGATACAAAAAACATCTATGATACACGATTAACTGTCACAATACGACTCCCACCAGAAGACAGGCGCTACGATTTCATTTTGTATTGGTCATGGCCAGGATTTTTTTAAAGTTCAGCTCATATGGACAGTGCGAAGTTTCACACTGACAACTTTTTTTGGTTTACCTTACTGCTTGACCTTAAGATCGTAACGAATTGTGCTTTACTGCTTGACCTTAAGATCGTAACGAATTGTGCTTTACTGCTTGACCCTAAGATTGTAACGAATTGTGCTTTACTGCTTGACCCTAAGATTGTAACGAATTGTGCTTTACTGTTTGACCTTAGGATTGTAACGAATTGTGCTTTACTGCTTGACCCTAAGATCGTAACGAATTGTGCTTTACTGCTTGACCCTAAGATTGTAACGAATTGTGCTTTACTGCTTGACCTTAAGATTGTAACGAATTGTGCTTTACTGTTTGACCTTAGGATTGTAACGAATTGTGCTTTACTGCTTGACCTTAAGATTGTAACGAATTGTGCTTTACTGCTTGACCTTAAGATCGTAACGAATTGTGCTTTACTGCTTGACCCTAAGATTGTAACGAATTGTGCTTTACTGCTTGACCTTAAGATCGTAACGAATTGTGCTTTACTGCTTGACCCTAAGATTGTAACGAATTGTGCTTTACTGCTTGACCCTAAGATTATAACGAATTGTGCTTTACTGTTTGACCTTAGGATTGTAACGAATTGTGCTTTACTGCTTGACCCTAAGATCATAACGAATTGTGCTTTACTGCTTGACCCTAAGATTGTAACGAATTGTGCTTTACTACTTGACCATAAGATTGTAATGAATTGTGTTTTACTGTTTGACCTTAGGATTGTAACGAATTGTGCTTTACTGCTTGACCTTAGGATTGTAACGAATTGTGCTTTACTGCTTGACCTGAAGATTGTAACGAATTGTGCTTTACTGCTTGACCTTAAGATTGTAACGAATTGTGCTTTACTGCTTGACCTTAAGATTGTAACGAATTGTGCTTTACTGCTTGACCTTAAGATTGTAACGAATTGTGCTTTATGTTCTGCATTTTGTGCATGAAATTGAAAGCATAAAAATCAACAATTTAAAGATGGTCACCAATTGTGTTTTGTGAATTGTGACTGGAATGTTTTTGTTTCAATTCACAATTAAATTAAACCAACACCCAAAAAATTGCAAACTTAAAAAAATGTGCTGAGCAATATGATCGTACACTGTACTGATAGAATGTGACCAACAACAACTGTGCAAAACTTGACAGAGAATGACAGAAATCTCAGGTGGTATAACATGTCAAAAGACAGGTTTGTACAACATTTATATCTGTCACTTGTGCATAACACTACTAAACCAAAAATGATGCTGATCTTGACTCGGAGAATGAGACTGTTTATTTCCCAACGTCTCAACTCAGTTGGCCAATTAATCCTGCAAACTTCTGCAAGTGGCAGTCGTTGGATCAATAAGACTGATCTGTCATACATCTGGCAGAGGCTGCAAGTGACACCTGGGGCCAATAGACAAGTGTTCTTCAGCCAAAATGCTTGCATGCATGCACAGCGAATGCATCCACACAACAGAGAAATGTCCTTCATCAGCCAAATCCATACACACATGCATGCACGCACGCACGCACGCACGCACGAATCCACCACACGCATGCACGCACACACACACACCAAAAAAGTATCCTTTATCAGCCAAATTGAGACACATGCACGCCAGCCACAGACAGGCCTGTGTCATTGTCACTTTGACATGTCATGATGTCACTCCTGTGTCACACTGACAAGTCACTGTGACACTGATGGGTTCATGTGTCATGGAGTGTGTTCACTTGTCACTTTGTCGATGTAACATGACATGCACAGACATATGACAAGGATATATTTTATTTGGCTGGACAGCCTAAGTGAACATTTCAACTGAAACTGACAAATGAACTGCTTTTACCAGTTTACCAGCAATGCATCATGGGATGACTGTGGGCCACCTGACTCCTGGCAATAATTAGCCACTTTGGAAATGAAATTAATGCATTCATTAACAAAGCCAGACATCATATTAGAAAATCTCGATAAATGTTGTCATGAACAAGGCCAGATAATTTTGATTGTGATGAAAGTTACGCTAAAAATGTGGTTATGATTTTTATTGTGATAACATAAACTGAAATGTTAAAACAATTAGATTCGTATTCTAAATTTCTATTCACAAAGATGCTGCTGACATAATAAATAGTATATCAAATGTAGAGAGTGTGGAAAAGAATTCGGATTTACGCTTAGAAAATAGAAGAAACTATGATTACAATTAACCAGGGTAAACAAAAAATCATGATTTAAAAAAAAAAATTAATTGGATTTTTTTATTTTAATTGGATTTTTTTTTCTTCTTTGATTTATTTTATTTTAATAATTTTTTTTAATCTGGTATATAGACATTTATATAGATGTTTATATTTATAAACTTTTGTTTATGTAAAGACATTAGGCAATGTGAACAAGGCCTCACCCCCTGCAGTTGCATAATCTGTCTTGGAAAGGAAAGCATGCTGTGTGTCTGTGGCTGTAGCAGTGATAACTGTTGTTTGCTGAGAGGGTGGATTAGCACCTGTCCAGGGCTCTGTGTACTCTAAGGGTCTCCAACCAGACTGCAAACTGGTACAGTATTAAACAATTGTCACCAAGACTGTCTCACTTGAGTCAACATACTGAATTGGTAACAACTAGCACAAGCTCTAAGTGGACTTTAACTCAGGGCTTCTGACTTGAAAAGATACTTCCTCTGGAAGACACATTTGTGTGGCTTCACTGCATTCAGAAAGGGAATAGCTCAAATATACACAATGTCATAAAATATTTGACTATCAGGCTATCTGGTGACAATACAACTACACAAGTGTGCGCACATTGTGCTTTTGTATTAAAAAAACGTATAAAACTTTGTTGATCTCGATGCTACTAAACAATTATTTGTGTTAAATTCATATAAATCAGCGATTAAAAAAATCGGAAATAAAAAAATCATAAATCAATGATTTTTTGTTGTTGAGTGATTTAAATCATGATTTAAATCAATGATTTAAATCAAATGATTTAAATCAAACAACCCTGCAACTAACGGAGTGTAATCTTACAGGACAATACTGCCAAGCTGACACTGTCGACCTTGACAGTTGAGTGACTATCACCAATTATGTACAATTCATTCCAACACTCACAGGTTGCGGCTTTGCACGAAGCCATAGACCAGTTACATGCAATACAGCACACATATGGTTTGTGGCGGTGTGAAGGTCAAGCTTGTTCAGGAAGTATTACTTTCCTATCAATTATTGGTAAATTTTTAGTCATATATCACTCAGAATACATATACACGTATCTAACCTTCCTAATGCTCTCCTCATCGACATAATCTTAGTTGAAGCTGTGGGGGCTCTCTGCTATCTTTTTATAGATAACTATCAAAATGTTGCTACACTTCTGTCAGTGTGTCACTGAAATAATGTTCTCCATAACAGTGTGTCACTGAAATAATGTTCTCCATAACAGTGTGTCACTAAAATAATGTTCTCCATAACAGTGTGTCACTGAAATAATGTTCTCCATAACAGTGTGTCACTGAAATAATGTTCTCCATAACAGTGTGTCACTGAAATAATGTTCTCCATAACAGTGTGTCACTGAAATAATGTTCTCCATAACAGTGTGTCACTGAAATAATGTTCTCCATAACAGTGTGTCACTGAAATAATGTTCTCCATAACAGTGTGTCACTGAAATAATGTTCTCCATAACAGTGTGTCACTGAAATAATGTTCTCCATAACAGTGCGTCACTGAAATAATGTTCTCCATAACAGTGCGTCACTGAAATAATGTTCTCCATAACAGTGCGTCACTGAAATAATGTTCTCCATAACAGTGTGTCACTGAAATAATGTTCTCCATAACAGTGTGTCACTGAAATAATGTTCTCCATAACAGTGTGTCACTGAAATAATGTTCTCCATAACAGTGTGTCACTGAAATAATGTTCTCCATAACAGTGTGTCAATGAAATAATGTTCTCCATAACAGTGTGTCACTGAAATAATGTTCTCCATAACAGTGTGTCACTGAAATAATGTTCTCCATAACAGTGCGTCACTGAAATAATGTTCTCCATAACAGTGCGTCACTGAAATAATGTTCTCCATAACAGTGCGTCACTGAAATAATGTTCTCCATAACAGTGTGTCACTGAAATAATGTTCTCCATAACAGTGTGTCACTGAAATAATGTTCTCCATAACAGTGCGTCACTGAAATAATGTTCTCCATAACAGTGCGTCACTGAAATAATGTTCTCCATAACAGTGCGTCACTGAAATAATGTTCTCCATAACAGTGCGTCACTGAAATAATGTTCTCCATAACAGTGCGTCACTGAAATAATGTTCTCCATAACAGTGTGTCACTGAAATAATGTTCTCCATAACAGTGTGTCACTGAAATAATGTTCTCCATAACAGTGTGTCACTGAAATAATGTTCTCCATAACATTGACATCTTTTTCATCACTAACCCAGCAAGCAGAATAAGTCAACGTAGCTGAAAAGTTATCTATATGACATCAGTAGGTGGACGACACAGTAGGTGGACGACACAGTAGGTGGACGACACAGTAGGTGGACGACAGAGAAGGTGGACAACACAGTAGGTGGACGACAAAGAATGTGGACGACACAGTAGGTGGACAACACAGTAGGTGGACGACACAGTAGGTGGACGACTGAGTAGGTTGGATGACACAGTAGGTTGGATGACACAGTAGGTTATCCGATAGAGTAGGTGCATGACACAATAGATGGGCAAAACAGTAGGTGCATAATGAAGTAGGTGGACGACAGAGTAGGTGGACGACAGAGAAGGCGGACGACAGAGTAGGCGGACGACAGAGTAGGCGGAAGACAGAGTAGGCGGACGACAGAGTAGGCGGACGACAGAGTAGGCGGACGACAGAGTAGGCGGACGACAGAGTAGGCGGACGACAGAGTAGGTGGACGACAGAGTAGGTGGACGACAGAGAAGGTGGACGACAGAGTAGGTGGACGACAGAGTAGGTGGACGACAGAGTAGGTGGACGACAGAGTAGGTGGACGACAGAGTAGGTGGACGACAGAGTAGGTGGACGACAGAGTAGGTGGACGACAGAGTAGGTGGACGACAGAGTAGGTGGACGACAGAGTAGGTGGACGACAGAGTAGGTGGATGACAGAGTAGGTGGACGACAGAGTAGGTGGATGACAGAGTGAGCAGTAAAACAAAGTGGTTATTTTTTCAAGATTTTTAACCTATGAATGAGGGAAACATGTGACAACAGCCTACATAACCATCCAACATTGCTTCATCATTTGTTAACATAGTGAAATGTGCACATCAGCATGTATGCACATACTATTATATATTATACTTATGTTTGATTATTATGTTCTGAGCATAATGATACTTATTCTAATAATTCTAATAATCTAACAATACAATACAATACAATACAATAAAATATACTTTTACTCTGCTAAAACCCTTGGGAAACCCAACCTCAGCAGTGCACCAAACCAAAAGGGGTAAACAGTTGGATTGGTGCACTGGGGAGCTGTGGAGGATAAACAAGTCTAAACTGACCGGTTTTTAGTTGATGTTGTTCTATTTCCTACAAACTTAACACCAACAGGGAATGAGTTCCACAGAGTCGGTGTAACAAATGAAAAGTTCTAGTTCCAACATTTATCTTAACACTGGGAAAAAAAAAAAGTAGATTAGAATGAGATGATCGAAGCTGTCTGGGCTGTCTTGCAGGAGTGAGCCGTGAATGTAAATATGCAGGTTGCTTGGATGAAAGTGCTTGATTGGTAATTGTGCAGATCTTAAAAATAATGCGATATCAGACAGGAAGCCAATGCAATGATTTAAGAAGTGGTACTAGTGAGAGAAATGAGGAGACCGGGTAACTATCCTTGCCAAACAATTGTGCACATGTTGAAGTTTCAAAATGTCCCTGAGAGCAATATTATGATAAAGGGAATTGCAATGGTCAAGTCCACTGCTACCAAGAGCCGTTGCAATAGTTTGGGCGACAGCAAAAGACATACCGGTAATGACAAATTTGTGAAATATGCTGTCTAAAATTAAAATTATTATCAAAGGTGACTCCTAAATTCCGTGCTGAATTTACCAAACAATCAAGTTTACCACGCTGCTACCAATAATAAGAAACTCTGTTTTCTCTGTATTTAACTTTAATTTGCTGTCAGTCATCAAGTGGGATACATTCTGGAGCCAATCCCGGAGTTGGTTTAAGGAACAATTTGTATCTGGGGTAGCAAAGGTTAGGTAATTCTGTGTGTCATCTGCACATAGGTGGTGCAGGCCCAAGTTGTGAGTTTGAGCTGAGTAGAGAAGTGTAAAGAGTAAAAAGTAATGGTCCAAGAAAAGAACCCGGAGGAACACCGCATGAAGTGGGTAGGGCCGCTGAAAAGAACCCGGAGGAACACCGCATGAAGTGGGTAGGGCCGCTGAAAAGAACCCGGAGGAACACCGCATGAAGTGGGTAGGGCCGCTGAAAAGAACCCGGAGGAACACAACATGAAGTGGGTAGGACCGCTGAAAAGAACCCGGAGGAACACCGCATGAAGTGGGTAGGGCCGCTGAAAAGAACCCGGAGGAACAAAACATGAAGTGGGTAGGACCGCTGAAAAGAACCCGGAGGAACACCGCATGAAGTGGGTAGGGCCGCTGAAAAGAAATTAGCTGCCTTCAATCTTTGGTATCTGTCAATTAAGTATAATGAAAACCAGCTGAGGGCTGTGCCAGATATGCCATATCACATTGACAAGCGTTTAATGAGAATGTTATGATCAATAGTATCAAAAGCAGCAGATAAATCAATCAAGGTAAGTGCTATTACTTTATCTTTGTCCATATCAAACTTTCCTTACACAGCTGTGAGAGTGTAACCTATTTCACATTTTTAAATGTGGGAAGACAAAGCAGTTACAACCAGCAAACATTGGATTCAACCGCTTTAACTGTGAGATGCGGAGTATCACAAGCACATTTGTGGAAAGGAAATACACAAGCAAGGTTGATTATAACCCACACACTGATTACGTCGCTCGCTTGCCAAACAGCAACAATACGATCAAATCAAACCACTTCGTGCCACACATCAAATTTGTGCCGAGTTCGCTGTGCTATTGTGACAACGCAATCAATGCAACTCTTGCAGCGACCACTGCATGCAGACTGTATGCAAACAAAGTTTGGAGGCACGAGGAGGCTATGTCTAAAACCCATTAGTGTTGTAAATAATGTGTCAACAGCAATTTGCCAGTTTGGTTAGACAGTTATGGTGATAGGATCAACTGTCACCAAACAACGTTGTGTATGATTGGGAATGAAAGGAGAGTCCAAGATGACACATTGGAAGACAACAGATCCACTGGGAGGAAACACATCTGGATGTATGTCTGCTCTGGAGACAGGAACAGTTAGATATGTGTCATTCAGAAAGTTGCTTCATCTGTGGCCACACAAGGTCCAATATTATGTAGCTTCATTAATGGACCATGTAAGGTCCAAGTAGTAATAGTGTTGCAATGTTACTTATAGTTACATCAATGGACCATGTAAGGTCCAGGTAGTTATGGTGTTGCAATGTTACTTATAGCTACATCAATGGACCATGCAAGGTCCAAGTAGTAATGGTGTTGCAATGTTAGTTATAGCTACATCAATGGACCATGCAAGGTCCAGGTAGTAATGGTGTTGCAATGTTACTTATAGCTACATCAAAGGTCCAAATAGTAATGGTGTTGCAATGTTACTTATAGCTACATCAATGGACCATGCAAGGTTGAAGTAGTAATGGGGTTGCAATGTTACTCATAGCTACATCAATGGACCATGCAAGGTCCCAGTAGTAAAGATGTTGCAATGTTACTTATAAGCAGCATTTGAATGTTCAGACAATGAACAGTTGTTGGTTCAGACAGAGTACAACACACAGATTGCCGTACGGGCCAGACTGGCTGGACATGCTGGACAGACCGCACAAGTTGGACAGGCCATACAGGCCAGACTTGCTGGACAAACCGCACAAGTTGGACAGGCCGTACGGGCCAGACAGGCCAGACTTGCTGGACCGACCGCACAAGTTGGACAGGCCGGACTGATTGCACAAGCTGGACAGGCCAGACTTGCTGGACAGACCGCACAAGCTGGACAGGCCAGACGGGCCAGACTTGCTGGACAGACTGCACAAGCTGGACAGACCGAACAAGTTGGACAGGCCGGACTGACTGCACAAGCTGGACAGGCCAGACGGGCCAGACTTGCTGGACAGACCGCACAAGCTGGACAGGCCAGACTGATTGCACAAGCTGGACAGGCCAGACAGACTAGATGGGCCAGACAAGGTAAATAGGCCATACAAGGTAGATGGGCCAGACAAGGTAGATGGGCAGGACAAGGTAGATGGGCCGGACGGGCTGCTGTGCTTTCAGTGTGTCTATGACACTGAACAGACACAGTGTGTTACTGTTAAGACTGTGATTACCTTATGGAGTTCCTTGTAGTGTGGACCACTCAAGGCTACAAGTCATGTTTGTTATGAATACTGTTCATCTATTCATCAGCTTCAATGTCATGTTGCAACAACCTTATTTATTCTGACAACACAGTGTATACTGATATGTGACGAGGAACCCACAGAGGGCACAGAACTAACAATGAGTGAATAGAAGACAGTATAGCCAGGCTGTGTTAATGCCACCAGCACGCACAGTAAACAATGATTTCATTAACAGACGGCTACACAAAGGACTCTTCATAAGGCAAGAGTGTTGGTATCTCTCTCTAGACAGCTAAACAACCCCTGTGGTCAAATGACACAGTCCTCTCTCTACATATTAAAACAAAGGATATATATGTTCCACTGTCTCATCACTGCCGGTAAACAGACACATTGACAGACTCATCACTACTGACCCAAGGTACTTGACAGACCCCCCCTCATCACTACTGGCTCAGGGTACTTGACAGACCCCACTCATTACTACTGGCCAAGGGTACTTGACAGAACCCACTCATTACTACTAGCCCAGGGTACTTGACAGACCCTACTCATCACTATTGGCCCAGGGTATTTGACAGACCCCACTCATCACTACTGGCCCGAGGTATGGCTGGATAAATAGAAGGTTATAATATATGCATACTGTTGTAAGGGGACGTGAAGGAAACAAACCACATTTCTGTTGTTTACATGGAAACACAATCAATCACAGTTCACGACATCTGACTGTGACTTGATCTGGACAGCCGAGACAAACAGATGAACAACTTCTGACAACAGGAAGGCTACATTAACTATTGACAGATGATGAAGTGATGGCAGCTGCACCAGACATCACCAACACAACCAGTCCACTACCCAAGACATAACCAACACAACCAGCCTACTACCCCAGACATCACCAACACAACCAGCCCACTACCCCAGACATCACCAACACAACCAGCCCACTACCCCAGACATCATAAACACAACCGGCCAACTATCCCAGACATCATCAACACAACCAGCCTACTACCCCAGACATCACCAACACAACCAGCCTACTACCCCAGACATCACCAACACAACCAGCCCACTACATCAGACATCTACCAACACAACCAGCCCACTACCCCAGACATCCACCAACACAACCAGCCCACTACCCCAGACATCATCAACACAACCAGCCCACTACATCAGACATCACCAAAACAACCAGCCCACTAGATCAGACATCACCAACACAACCAGCCTACTACCCCAGACATCACCAACACAACCAGCCTACTACCCCAGACATCACCAACACAACCAGCCCACTACCCCAGACATCACCAACACAACCATCCCACTACCCCAAACATCACCAACACAACCAGCCTACTACCCCAGACATCATCAACACAACCGGCCCACTACCCCAGACATCACCAACACAACCACCCCACTACCCCAGACATCACCAACACAACCCGCCTACTACATCAGACATCCACCAACACAACCAGCCCATTACCCCAGACATCATCAGCACAACCAGCCCACTACCCCAGACATCATCAACACAACCGGCCAACTATCCCAGACATCACCAACACAACCAGCCTACTACCCCAGACATCACCAACACAACCAGCCTACTACCCCAGACATCACCAACACAACCAGCCTACTACCCCAGACATCATCAACACAACCGGCCAACTATCCCAGACATCACCAACACAACCAGCCCACTACCCCATATATCACCAACACAACCAGCCCACTACATCAGACATCACCCATCAGTGAGGACACGTCTAGCTGTGTAGACAGACCAATACATGCAAAGGTTACCATTTATTTTAAAAGGAAATCAAGAAGAATTGGGAATGTTTCAGAGTTTTGTCTAAAGTGGCCACCTGGAGTCAGACAATGTAGTTAATGGCGCAAACAAACATGGAAAAAGTACCGAAGCTGCAGACTGCATTGCATATTAACTTCTCTACAAAAAAGTAATTTTACATATTATATATAATAAATATATCGCCACGGAAACTGTTGTTTCCACCGACCTTGTTCAAGATGTTAAAGGTCAAATACACTGTTGTGCAACAGTTACAAATCATATTTGTCAAGTGCACTTGTGTCCCCTCATAGGTCACACAACATCTCCACTGTTTATCACTTGTGTCCTCTCATAGGTCACACAACATATCCACTGTTTATCACTTGTGTCCCCTCATAGGTCACACAACATCTCCACTGTTTATCACTTGTGTCCTCTCATAGGTCACACAACATCTCCACTGTTTATCACTTGTGTCCTCTCATAGGTCACACAACATCTCCACTGTTTATCACTTGTGTCCTCTCATAGGTCACACAACATCTCCACTGTTTATCACTTGTGTCCTCTCATAGGTCACACAACATCTCCACTGTTTATCACTTGTGTCCCCTCATAGGTCACACAACATCTCCACTGTTTATCACTTGTGTCCTCTCATAGGTCACACAACATCTCCACTGTTTATCACTTGTGTCCTCTCATAGGTCACACAACATCTCCACTGTTTATCACTTGTGTCCTCTCATAGGTCACACAACATCTCCACTGTTTATCACTTGTGTCCTCTCATAGGTCACACAACATCTCCACTGTTTATCACTTGTGTCCTCTCATAGGTCACACAACATCTCCACTGTTTATCACTTGTGTCCTCTCATAGGTCATACAACATCTCCACTGTTTATCACTTGTGTCCTCTCACAGGTCATACAACATCTTCACTGTTTATCACTTGTGTCCTCTCATAGGTCACACAACGTCTCCACTGTTTATCACTTGTGTCCTCTCATAGGTCATACAACATCTCCACTGTTTATCGCTTGTGTCCTCTCATAGGTCATACAACATCTCCACTGTTTATCACTTGTGTCCTCTCATAGGTCATACAACATCTCCCCTGTTTATCACTTGTGTCCTCTCACAGGTCATACAACATCTTCACTGTTTATCACTTGTGTCCTCTCATAGGTCACACAACATCTCCACTGTTTATCACTTGTGTCCTCTCATTGGTCACACAACATCTCCACTGTTTATCACTTGTGTCCTCTCATAAGTCATACAACATATCCACTGTTTATCACTTGTGTCCTCTCATAGGTCATACAACATTTCCACTGTTTATCACTTGTGTCCTCTCATAGGTCACACAACATCTCCACTGTTTATCACTTGTGTCCCCTCATAGGTCACACAACATCTCCACTGTTTATCACTTGTGTCCTCTCATAGGTCACACAACATCTCCACTGTTTATCACTTGTGTCCTCTCATAGGTCACACAACATCTCCACTGATTATCACTTGTGTCCTCTCATAGGTCACACAACATCTCCACTGTTTATCACTTGTGTCCTCTCATAGGTCATACAACATCTCCACTGTTTATCACTTGTGTCCTCTCACAGGTCATACAACATCTTCACTGTTTATCACTTGTGTCCTCTCATAGGTCACACAACGTCTCCACTGTTTATCACTTGTGTCCTCTCATAGGTCATACAACATCTCCACTGTTTATCGCTTGTGTCCTCTCATAGGTCATACAACATCTCCACTGTTTATCACTTGTGTCCTCTCATAGGTCATACAACATCTCCCCTGTTTATCACTTGTGTCCTCTCACAGGTCATACAACATCTTCACTGTTTATCACTTGTGTCCTCTCATAGGTCACACAACATCTCCACTGTTTATCACTTGTGTCCTCTCATTGGTCACACAACATCTCCACTGTTTATCACTTGTGTCCTCTCATAAGTCATACAACATATCCACTGTTTATCACTTGTGTCCTCTCATAGGTCATACAACATTTCCACTGTTTATCACTTGTGTCCTCTCATAGGTCACACAACATCTCCACTGTTTATCACTTGTGTCCCCTCATAGGTCACACGACATCTCCACTGTTTATCACTTGTGTCCTCTCATAGGTCATACAACATCTCCACTGTTTATCACTTGTGTCCTGTCATAGGTCACACAATGTCTCCACTGTTTATCACTTGTGTCCTCTCATAGGTCATACAACATCTCCACTGTTTATCAATTGTGTCCTGTCGTAGGTCACACAACATCTCCACTGTTTATCACTTGTGTCCTCTCATAGGTCATACAACATCTTCACTGTTTATCACTTGTGTCCTCTCATAGGTCATACAACATCTCCACTGTTTAGCACTTGTGTCCTCTCATAGGTCACACAACATCTCCACTGTTTTATCACTTGTGTCCTCTCATAGGTCACACAACATCTCCACTGTTTATCACTTGTGTCCTCTCATAGGTCATACAACATCTTCACTGTTTATCACTTGTGTCCTCTCATAGGTCATACAACATCTCCAATGTTTATCACTTGTGTCCTCTCATAGGTCATACAACATCTCCACTGTTTATCACTTGTGTCCTCTCATAGGTCACACAACATCTCCACTGTTTAGCACTTGTGTCCTCTCATAGGTCACACGTCTCCACTGTTTATCACTTGTGTCCTCTCATAGGTCATACAACATCTCCACTGTTTATCACTTGTGTCCTGTCGTAGGTCACACAACATCTCCACTGTTTATCACTTGTGTCCTCTCATAGGTCATACAACATCTCCACTGTTTATCACTTGTGTCCTGTCGTAGGTCACACAACATCTCCACTGTTTATCACTTGTGTCCTCTCATAGGTCATACAACATCTCCACTGTTTATCACTTGTGTCCTCTCATAGGTCATACAACATCTTCACAATTTATCAATTGTTTCCTCTCATAGGTCACACAACATCTTCACTGTTTATCACTTGTGTCCTCTCATAGGTCATACAACATCTCCACTGTTTATCACTTGTGTCCTCTCATAGGTCACACAACATCTCCACTGTTTATCACTTGTGTCCTCTCATAGGTCACACAACGTCTCCACTGTTTAGCACTTGTGTCCTCTCATAGGTCACACAACATCTCCACTGTTTATCACTTGTGTCCTCTCATAGGTCACACAACATCTCCACTGTTTATCACTTGTGTCCTCTCATAGGTCACACAACGTCTCCACTGTTTATCACTTGTGTCCTCTCATAGGTCACACAACATATCCACTGTTTATCACTTGTGTCCTCTCATAGGTCACACAACATCTCCACTGTTTATCACTTGTGTCCTCTCATAGGTCATACAACATCTCCACTGTTTATCACTTGTGTCCTCTCATAGGTCATACAACATCTCCACTGTTTATCACTTGTGTCCTCTCATAAGTCATACAACATCTCCACTGTTTATCACTTGTGTCCTCTCATAAGTCACACAACATCTCCACTGTTTATCACTTGTGTCCTCTCACAAGTCATACAACATCTTCACTGTTTATCACTTGTGTCCTCTCATAGGTCACACAACGTCTCCACTGTTTATCACTTGTGTCCTCTCACAGGTCACACAACATCTCCACTGTTTATCACTTGTGTCCTCTCATAGGTCACACAACATCTCCACTGTTTATCACTTGTGTCCTCTCATAGGTCACACAACATCTCCACTGTTTATCACTTGTGTCCTCTCATAGGTCACACAACATCTCCACTGTTTATCACTTGTGTCCTCTCATAGGTCACTCAACGTCTCCACTGTTTATCACTTGTGTCCTCTCATAGGTCACACAACATCTCCACTGTTTATCACTTGTGTCCTCTCATAGGTCATACAACATCTCCACTGTTTATCACTTGTGTCCCCTCATAGGTCACACAACATCTCCACTGTTTATCACCTGTGTCCTCTCATAGGTCATATAACATCTCCACTGTTTAGCACTTGTGTCCTCTCATAGGTCACACAACATCTCCACTGTTTAGCACTTGTGTCCTCTCATAGGTCACACAACGTCTCCACTGTTTATCACTTGTGTCCTCTCATAGGTCACACAATGTCTCCATTGTTTATCACTTGTGTCCCCTCATAGGTCATACAATATCTCCACTGTTTAGCACTTGTGTCCTCTCATAGGTCATACAACATCTCCACTGTTTATCACTTGTGTCCCCTCATAGGTCACACAATGTCTCCATTGTTTATCGCTTGTGTCCCCTCATAGGTCACATGACATCTCCACTGTTTAGCACTTGTGTCCTCTCATAAGTCATACAACATCTCCACTGTTTATCACTTGTGTCCTCTCATAGGTCACACAACATCTCCACTGTTTATCACTTGTGTCCTCTCATAGGTCATACAACATCTCCACTGTTTAGCACTTGTGTCCTCTCATAGGTCACACAACATCTCCACTGTTTATCACTTGTGTCCTCTCATAGGTCACACAACATCTCCACTGTTTATAACTTGTGTCCTGTCGTAGGTCACACAACATCTCCACTGTTTATCACTTGTGTCCTCTCATAGGTCATACAACATCTCCACTGTTTATCACTTGTGTCCTGTCGTAGGTCACACAACATCTCCACTGTTTATCACTTGTGTCCTCTCATAGGTCATACAACATCTCCACTGTTTATCACTTGTGTCCTCTCATAGGTCACACAACATCTTCACTGTTTATCACCTGTGTCCTCTCATAGGTCACACAACATCTCCAGTGTTTAGCACTTGTGTCCTCACAGGTCACACAACGACTCCACTGTTTATCACTTGTGTCCTCTCATAGGTCACACAACATCTCCACTGTTTATCACTTGTGTCCTCTCATAGGTCACACAACATCTCCACTGTTTAGCACTTGTGTCCTCTCACAGGTCACACAACGACTCCACTGTTTATCACTTGTGTCCTCTCATAGGTCATACAACATCTCCACTGTTTATCACTTGTGTCCTCTCATAGGTCACACATCTCCACTGTTTAGCACTTGTGTCCTCTCATAGGTCATACAACATCTCCACTGTTTATCACTTGTGTCCTCTCATAGGTCATACAACATCTCCACTGTTTAGCACTTGTGTCCTCTCATAGGTCACACAACATCTCCACTGTTTATCACTTGTGTCCTCTCATAGGTCACACAACATCTCCACTGTTTATAACTTGTGTCCTGTCGTAGGTCACACAACATCTCCACTGTTTATCACTTGTGTCCTCTCATAGGTCATACAACATCTCCACTGTTTATCACTTGTGTCCTGTCGTAGGTCACACAACATCTCCACTGTTTATCACTTGTGTCCTCTCATAGGTCACACAACATCTCCACTGTTTATCACTTGTGTCCTCTCATAGGTCACACAACATCTTCACTGTTTAGCACTTGTGTCCTCTCACAGGTCACACAACGACTCCACTGTTTAGCACTTGTGTCCTCTCATAGGTCATACAACATCTCCACTGTTTATCACTTGTGTCCTCTCATAAGTCACACAACATCTCCACTGTTTATCACTTGTGTCCTCTCATAGGTCACACAACATCTTCACTGTTTATCACTTGTGTCCTCTCATAGGTCACACAACGTCTCCACTGTTTAGCACTTGTGTCCTCTCATAGGTCACACAACATCTCCACTGTTTATCACTTGTGTCCTCTCATAAGTCACACAACATCTCCACTGTTTATCACTTGTGTCCTCTCATAGGTCATACATCTTCACTGTTTATCACTTGTGTCCTCTCATAGGTCACACAACGACTCCACTGTTTATCACTTGTGTCCTCTCATAGGTCACACAACATCTCCACTGTTTATCACTTGTGTCCTCTCATAGGTCACACAACATCTCCACTGTTTAGCACTTGTGTCCTCTCACAGGTCACACAACGACTCCACTGTTTAGCACTTGTGTCCTCTCATAGGTCACACAACGTCTCCACTGTTTATCACTTGTGTCCTCTCACAGGTCACACAACGACTCCACTGTTTAGCACTTTTGTCCTCTCATAGGTCATACAACATCTCCACTGTTTATCACTTGTGTCCTCTCATAAGTCACACAACATCTCCACTGTTTATCACTTGTGTCCTCTCATAGGTCACACAACATCTTCACTGTTTATCACTTGTGTCCTCTCATAGGTCACACAACGTCTCCACTGTTTAGCACTTGTGTCCTCTCATAGGTCACACAACATCTCCACTGTTTATCACTTGTGTCCTCTCATAAGTCACACAACATCTCCACTGTTTATCACTTGTGTCCTCTCATAGGTCATACAACATCTTCACTGTTTATCACTTGTGTCCTCTCATAGGTCACACAACGTCTCCACTGTTTATCACTTGTGTCCTCTCATAGGTCACACAACATCTCCACTGTTTATCACTTGTGTCCTCTCATAGGTCACACAACATCTCCACTGTTTATCACTTGTGTCCTCTCATAGGTCACACAACATCTCCACTGTTTATCACTTGTGTCCTCTCATAGGTCACACAACGTCTCCACTGTTTATCACTTGTGTCCCCTCATAGGTCACACAATGTCTCCATTGTTTATCACTTGTGTCCCCTCATAGGTCATACAACATCTCCACTGTTTAGCACTTGTGTCCTCTCATAGGTCATACAACATCTCCACTGTTTATCACTTGTGTCCTCTCATAGGTCACACAACATCTTCACTGTTTATCACCTGTGTCCTCTCATAGGTCACACAACATCTCCAGTGTTTAGCACTTGTGTCCTCACAGGTCACACAACGACTCCACTGTTTATCACTTGTGTCCTCTCATAGGTCACACAACATCTCCACTGTTTATCACTTGTGTCCTCTCATAGGTCACACAACATCTCCACTGTTTAGCACTTGTGTCCTCTCACAGGTCACACAACGACTCCACTGTTTATCACTTGTGTCCTCTCATAGGTCATACAACATCTCCACTGTTTATCACTTGTGTCCTCTCATAGGTCACACATCTCCACTGTTTAGCACTTGTGTCCTCTCATAGGTCATACAACATCTCCACTGTTTATCACTTGTGTCCTCTCATAGGTCACACATCTCCACTGTTTATCACTTGTGTCCTCTCACAGGTCACACAACGACTCCACTGTTTAGCACTTGTGTCCTCTCATAGGTCATACAACATCTCCACTGTTTATCACTTGTGTCCTCTCATAGGTCACACAACATCTCCACTGTTTAGCACTTGTGTCCTCTCACAGGTCACACAACGACTCCACTGTTTAGCACTTGTGTCCTCTCATAGGTCATACAACATCTCCACTGTTTATCACTTGTGTCCTGTCGTAGGTCACACGTCTCCACTGTTTATCACCTGTTGGTCGATGCAATTCAATTCAAGGGCCCGAAGCTGGTGGCAAAGTGAAAGGTGTAATAACGACACAGATATATTTCTCCATGAAGCCTGACAAGAACTGGGGTGATGGACACATGTGGCGGACACACGCGGCGGACACACGCGGCGGACACACGCGGCGGACACACGCGGCGGACACACGCGGCGGACACACGCGGCGGACACACGCGGTGGACACACGTGGCGGACACACGTGGTGTATACACGTGGTGGATACACGTGATGGATACACGTGGTGGATAAATGTGGTGGATACACGTGGTGGATACATGTGATGAGGTGGATAAACATGGTGGATACACGTGGTGGATAAACGTGGTGGATACACGTGGTGGATAAACGTGGTGAGGTGGATACATGTGGTGAGGTGGATAAACGTGGTGGATACACGTGGTGGATAAACGTGGTGGATACACGTTGTGGATAAACGTGGTGGATACACGTGGTGAGGTGGATACACGTGGTGAGGTGGATAAACGTGGTGGATAAACGTGGTGGATACACGTGGTGAGGTGGATACACGTGGTGAGGTGGATAAACGTGGTGGATACACGTGGTGGATAAACGTGGTGGATACACGTGGTGGATAAACGTGGTGGATACACGTGGTGAGGTGGATACACGTGGTGAGGTGGATACACGTGGTGAGGTGGATACACGTGGTGAGGTGGATACACGTGGTGAGGTGGATACACGTGGTGGACACACGTGGTGGACGCACGTGGTGGACACGTGAATTGATTGTGAATTGATTGTGTTCTCACGAGGCACTAACTATCCAGGATGAGTGACGTGTCCCTCAGGATCAGAGACAGACAAGTACATGGTACCATTTTGTTCTACTGGACAGCGGGCTGACCATGGAGAAACAGGTGAATGCAATATCGAAATCGTGTTTCTACCATATACGAAACATTGGCCAAGTCAGGCAATACATCACTGATGACGTCTGCAAGACTCTGACCCAGGCACTGGTAAGATCTCGCCTGACTATGGAATGCCCTGCTGCAAGGTTCTCCACAGACACTAACTGAACGTTTGCAGATTGTGCAGAACTGCACTGCCCATCTGATTACATGGACACGCAAGAGCGAACATAATGCCTGTGTTACACGAACTGCACTGGCTTCTAGTAAAATATCAGCTTCTTTTCAAGATCAACACTTGTACGTACAAGGTGTTTAATGGATCAACACTTGTACGTACAAGGTGTTTAATGGATCAACACTTGTACGTACAAGGTGTTTAATGGATCAACACTTGTACGTACAAGGTGTTTAATGGATCAACACTTGTACGTACAAGGTGTTTAATGGATCAACACTTGTACGTACAAGGTGTTTAATGGATCAACACTTGTACGTACAAGGTGTTTAATGGATCAACACTTGTACGTACAAGGTGTTTAATGGATCAACACTTGTACGTACAAGGTGTTAATGGATCAACACTTGTACGTACAAGGTGTTTAATGGATCAACACTGACATATATGAGCAATATGGTGAAGAAACATCAGCCAACTCGGTCATTACGATCAACAGAGAAGCCACTTCTCGTTGTACAGCTGCCGTGGACTGTAACATATGGTGAACGTTGTTTTAGCCAACAAGCAGCCATACTATGGAATGACTTGCCTGAAAACATTAAAGGGAACAACAACAACGACTGCTTGAAATCATATTATATTACATATTATAGTACAGAAAACTTGTTTCAACTGTGATCCAGACCACAGAAGGTGCAGCCCTGGGTTAACCTGGTGCTAAAATCGACACAGGCATCGACGACCACCATCCACCTAGGATCGAAGAAAGCTGTCAGCGTGGATACAGGTGATGTCGGCTCACAGTGTATTCGGCCCGTTGAATTCGAACAGCATTCTTTGAAAAGTTTGGCCTGCAACTATTGTAACATCGGCCTTACAGCACAACGGTAATAGTGATTTCAGCACAAACGATTGTGTAGCGAACACGTAAAGTTTAATGAGTGTCTTTCTGTGAATAAAGCATTCTATTTATTCTCTCGTTTGTTAAATGATTTATTTCCACATTAACCCAAAACTGTTACGTTGTAACTGCTTTTATAGCTTTCGCTTCCTTTCGCATAAAATAGGGCGTTATATTGTTTTCCATTTTAACACGCAGTCAACGAGACAATCATTGGAACTTCTACAATTCGTTGTATCCTTAAAATTCACATCATATATTACACTGAAAACTATAATATTATATACAGTTGAATAATTTAAATAAATCAAATTACAATTATCATATGTTGTTTCCATATTTCAGATTTTCATGCGTTTCTCCTCATCCGGGGAAATTCTCCCCAGTTTTTGTTTTTAATTAAATCAAATACAGAGCAATGACAGCGATAAGCAATTATTGCATTATGAATACAATGTAACCAACTGCATATGGTCTTTGATCTATACATATGGTCTTTGATCTATAGATATGGTCTTTGATCTATACATATGGTCTTTGATCTATACATATGGTCTTTGATCTATACATATGGCCTTTGATCTATACAGTGTCTTTTATCAGATAATTCTGAATGTGAAACATGGTCTTTTATTCACACCTGCTCACTGTACGGAACAAACAAAGCAGTGTATTTCAACAGTAGCTAGTTAAACTTAGCATCCCTCTGATGACAAGTACAGGAATAACAAACCCTTAAAGTGAAGGTTTATCAATTAATAGCTAGAACTGAGTAGATCTTGCATGTCACATCAGTCACCGAAATCACCAAGTCGAAACAACATGGCAGTTCAGCCAAATTCTCCATGGACCGAAATTGCCACCACCCACCAGCACAGCTCCTGCTATTGCGATGTTTACTTTCTGACTTAACCATGAAAACGACCACCTAGAGCCGCCAAACTTCTCATATATTTACCATACATATACACATGTCACGTGATCAAACATTACTCTTACTTCCATGTAATAATACAACAAAAAAGCTAGCTATATCTTCTACGCCTAGCTCTGCAAAGCTAGGCATAGGAATTGAATTTTTTATTTTTATCTTTATTTGGAAGTAGAAGTAATGTTTGACCACATCACATGTGTATACGTGTAAGGTATTGTAGATATATACATCACCATCACTCACTATAGTAACGCGAGTGAAACTATACTGAAGCATTGCACAGAAATCACTGATTGAATGTAAACCCATATCATCATTGGCGTCACAAAACCTTTATATACAGTAAGGTATACATGTTTATTGCATGCGTTGATGCATGTTAGTGACTCACAGGTAAATATAATATAAATGTGAATTTACATAAGTTTGGCTGGGTTGAATCTGACAGAGGGACATATACTGACACTGCCAGAAGTGTCACTGTCTACTGACAGAAGGACACTGCCAGAAGTGTCGCTGTCCCCTGACAGAAGGACATATACTGAATCCGCCATAAGCTTCACTGTCCTTTGACAGAAGGACACATATTAACACTGCCAGATGTGACACTGTCCCCAACAGAAAGACACATACTGACACTGCCAGAAGTGTCACTGTCCCCAACAGAAAGACACATACTGACACTGCCAGAAGCATCACTATTTCAGACAGAAAGACACATACTGATGCATCACTATCTCCGACAGAAAGACACGTACTGACACTGCCAGAAGCGTCACTGTCCCTGACAGAAAAACACATACTGACACTGCCAGAAGCATCACTGTCCCTGACAGAAAGACACATACTGACACTGCCAGAAGTGTCACTGTCTCCGACAGAAAGACACATACTGACACTGCCAGAAGCGTCACTATCTCCAACAGAAAGACACGTACTGACACTGCCAGAAGCGTCACTGTCCCTGACAGAAAAACACATACTGACACTGCCAGAAGCATCACTGTCCCCAACAGAAAGACACATGCTGATACTGCCAGAAGTGTCACTGTCTCCGACAGAAAGACACATGCTGACACAGAAGTGTCACTGTCCCTGACAGAAAGACACATACTGATACTGCCAGACGTGTCACTGTCTCCGACAGAAAGACACATGCTGACACTGCCAGAATCATTACTGTCTCCAACAGAAAGACACATACCAACACTGCCAGAAGCATCACTATCTCCAACAGAAAGACACATACTGACACTGCCAGAAGCATCACTGTCTCCGACATAAAGACACATACTGACACTGCCAGAAGCATCACTGTCCCTGACAGAAAGACACATACCAACACTGCCAGAAGCATCACTATCTCCAACAGAAAGACACATACTGACACTGCCAGAAGCATCACTGTCTCCGACATAAAGACACATACTGACACTGCCAGAAGCATCACTGTCTCCAACAGAAAGACACATACCGACACTGCCAGAAGCGTCACTATCTCCAACAGAAAGACACATACCGACACTGCCAGAAGCATCACTGTCTCCGACAGAAAGACACATACTGACACTGCCAGAAGCATCACTGTCCCTGACAGAAAGACACATACCGACACTGCCAGAAGCATCACTATCTCCGACAGAAAGACACATACTGACACTGCCAAATGTGTCACAGTCCAGTGATGTGCGTGGGGGTCATGTCTGCATATAGTTCCTGTGAATTTGGCAGCATTGAGACAACCCCTTAAGTCTGCCCCAATCTGTAGCAACTAATGAACAATAACTGACACTACACTGTTCCTCCACTGCCTCAGATACTGGAGCATCTGATCGACTTGAGTTATAATTTATTCAACAGCTGCAGCCAATATATACAACAGGATGACATTTATAGCAGCATAATTATAAGAAAACATGCCAGTGAAGTCAATGCTATTATTTTATTTAAACCATTGAAAAAAGGCACTAACGAGTGTCACAAAGATAGATCTAGAGACACTAATAGGTTATCTAATTGTGACCAACATATGGCTATGTCAGAGTCTTGGCTTTAAAAACATGACTGTTGGTAAGGAAATGTTCGGCTGCCACAGCAAAGAGCATTGATCACAGCCAATCAATACTGTGATATAAACACTGTGACCAAGTGGCAATTACAATATTATATGACACAGTGCCTGGTTCACGGCCCCTGGACAGACTCGTTATGTCACCTGGTACATCTAGGGACAGGTGCACACGCATAAACCACCTATCACTACCCACTATATGATTGGATTAGGCAATTTAGATTATTACTGACGATGACAGTGCCGTAACCTTGTGTCAGACCACCTGATGAGATGACAACACACCTTAACCTTGTGTCAGACCACCTGATGAGATGACAACACACCTTAACCTTGTGTCAGATCACCTGATGAGATGACAACACACCTTAACCTTGTGTCAGATCACCTGATGAGATGACAACACACCTTAACCTTGTGTCAGATCACCTGATGAGATGACAACACACCTTAACCTTGTGTCAGATCACCTGATGAGATGACAACACACCTTAACCTTGTGTCAGATCACCTGATGAGATGACAGTGCCTTAACCTGGTGTCAGACCACCTGATGAGATGACAAAACATCGTAACCTTGTGTCAGATCACCTGATGAGATGACAGTGCCTTAACCTTGTGTCAGACCACCTGATGAGATGACAACACACCTTAACCTTGTGTCAGATCACCTGATGAGATGACAGTGCCTTAACCTTGTGTCAGGTCACCTGATCAGATGACACATGCAGATGACAAAACAAATGACAGGGACAGATGATTAGGATAGATGACGCGTCTAGTGCCACGTCACTGGCCACTCAGTGCGCCGACAACTTCTCACTTTCACCTGTGTAGCTTCAACACCATGTCAAGGACACAGTCATTATGACGACACACCTGATGACAACACAGAGACGAACGGATGGACGGACAGATGGACGGACGTGGACAAGCGACATACCGACACGTTAGATGCAGTCTCTCTCTATCTCTCTCTCTCTCTCGCAATCACAGACAGTATTGATTAACATTTCTAATTAATTTAATCCATGTAAAACAAAGTGCTTTATGCATTACTGTGGTAATATGATCTCGCATGTGTGTGTGTGTGTGCGCGTGTATGACTGCGTGCCTTGAGGTGCACGCATGAATGTTGGCATGCATCCATGTGTAATGATGGTAATTCACATGATTATTTCTGGACATTCGCAGATGTCTGCATATCACAATTACTCAACATTCATAGAATCTACTTTTGCATAGAATTATATTTATTTTAAAACATCTCACCAGCACCTTTCTTCTCCCCCATACACCCACCATTTCAACCCCCCACCCATCTTTCTCTCCCCCATACACCCACCTTTCTCTCCCCCATAAACCTACCTTTCTCTCCCCCTTACACCCACCTTTCTCTTCCCCCATACACCCACGTTTCTCTCCCACATACACCTACCTTTCTCTCGGCCATACAGCCACCTTTCTCTTCCCCCATACACCCACGTTTCTCTCCCACATACACCTACCTTTCTCTCGGCCATACAGCCACCTTTCTCTCCCCCATACACCCACCTTTCTCTCCCCCATAAACCTACCTTTCTCTCCCCCATACACCCACCTTTCTCTCCCCCATACACCCACCTTTCTCTCCCCCATACACCCACCTTTCTCTCCCCCATACACCCACCTTTCTCTCCCCATACACCCACCTTTCTCTCCCCATACACCCACCTTTCTCTCCCCCTTACACCCACCTTTCTCTCTACCACACACACCCACCTTTCTCTACCCCATAAACCTACCTTTCTCTCCCCCATACACCCACCTTTCTCTCCCCCATACACCCACCTTTCTCTCCCCCCATACACCCACCTTTCTCTCCCCCATACACCCACCTTTCTCTCTACCACACACCCACCTTTCTCTACCCAATACACCCACCTTTCTATCCCCCAGACACCCACCTTTCTCTCCTCCATACACCCACCTTTCTCTCTACCACACACACCCACCTTTCTCTACCCAATACACCCACCTTTCTATCCCCCAGACACCCACCTTTCTCTCTACCACACACACCCACCTATCTCTCCCCCAGACACCCACCTTTCTCTCCCCCATACACCTACCTTTCTCTCCCCCATACACCCACCTTTCTCTCCCCCATACACCCACTTTTCTCTCCCCCATACACTTACCTTTCTCTCCCCCCATACACCCACTTTTCTCTCCCCCACACACCCACCTTTCTCTTCCCCCATACACCCACCTTTCTCTCTACCACGCACATACACCTTTCTCTACCCAATACATCCACCTTTCTCTCCCCATACACCCACCTTTCTCTCCCCATACCCCCACATTTCTCTATCCAATACAGCCACCTTTCTCTCCCCCATACACCCACATCTCTCTATCCAATACAGCCACCTTTCTCTCCCCCATACACCCACATCTCTCTATCCAATACAGCCACCTTTCTCTCCCCCATACACCCACATTTCTCTATCCAATACAGCCACCTTTCTCTCCCCCATACACCCACATCTCTCTATCCAATACAGCCACCTTTCTCTCCCCCATACACCCACATTTCTCTATCCAATACAGCCACCTTTCTCTCCCTCATACACACAACAGCCACATTTCTGTCCCTAAAAATAGCAACCTTTCCCCCCCCCACACACATAATTTATACATGATGTTGATGGCTGTCTCTTACCTTGTTTTGGTCCTTCCAGTACAGAATGTACCCCTTGGGGTCAACCTTGAGGGTGACTGGCACCCCCACTGAGTTCTCCTACAAAACAACACAACTGTTGTTTAACCATAGACTTCCCTGGTGGTGGCATGTGGTACTAAACCACAACAAACATCTGTGTAAATTTTATGGCAACAGTACACTGTAGGGTTAGGGTTAACTCTAACCCATCAATATAATCATGAATAAAACTTGTTTCTTAGGGAAAATATGTTTTTCTCTCTATGGCATAATGACATTTCAGAAAGATTGCTGGCAACTGTCAAAGATGTAATCTACCATAGTAGTTGTTGAAATCTGGTTTGAACATTTAAAGAAAATAAATTATGTCAATTGACTATTGATGCTGTACAAAAATACAACTGCGATGGCACAAAAATTATGTTATCAGCATTCTTTCAAACATATCACAATTAAAAAAACTAAAACATGATTCTTTATATAGGTTCCACTTTGTATCAAATGAAACATCAAGAGGGCCTGTGTAGCAGTGTCCTCGTGCAGCCAATAAAACACACCACTGCATGGAACATGGCAAACACAACATGACTAGTCTGAGACAACCCACACTGTAGAAACACATGACTAGTCTGAGACAACCCACGCTGTAGAAACACATGACTAGTCTGAGACAACCCACGCTGTAGAAACACAACATGACTAGTCTGAGACAACCCACGCTGTAGAAACACAACATGACTAGTCTGAGACAACCCATGCTGTAGAAACACAACATGACTAGTCTGAGACAACCCACTCTGTAGAAACACAACATGACTAGTCTGAGACAACCCACACTGTAGAAACACAACATGACTAGTCTGAGACAACCCACGCTGTAGAAACACAACATGACTAGTCTGAGACAACCCACGCTGTAGAAACACAACATGACTAGTCTGAGACAACCCACGCTGTAGAAACACAACATGACTAGTCTGAGACAACCCACTCTGTAGAAACACAACATGACTAGTCTGAGACAACCCACACTGTAGAAACACAACATGACTAGTCTAAGACAACCCACGCTGTAGAAACACAACATGACTAGTCTGAGACAACCCACTCTGTAGAAACACAACATGACCAGTCTAAGACAACCCACGCTGTAGAAACACAACATGACTAGTCTGAGACAACCCACGCTGTAGAAACACAACATGACCAGTCTGAGACAACCCACACTGTAGAAACACAACATGACTAGTCTGAGACAACCCACACTGTAGAAACACAACATGACCAGTCTGAGACAACCCACACTGTAGAAACACAACATGACTAGTCTGAGACAACCCACGCTGTAGAAACACAACATGACTAGTCTGAGACAACCCACACTGTAGAAACACAACATGACTAGTCTGAGACAACCCACGCTGTAGAAACACAACATGACTAGTCTGAGACAACCCACGCTGTAGAAACACAACATGACTAGTCTGAGACAACCCACTTTAGCCTGAGACAAGCAGTCTAGCCTTTATGTCATGGAATAAACCAGTCACAGGGGTAATGAAATCGTCAAATGATCAGTATGAACGATTGTCTCAACGTTTAGTCTTCTCAAGTGTAAAATCCAATAAACACTGGACTAGTGCAGAAGTGCCTTGAGTGCACTAAAACTATTCGCACTACTGCACTACCGCACTACCGCACTACTGAACTATTGCTTCCGAAGACAGATAAATCTTCGTGACTAATAAACCATCTACACACCAGTCCTCATGGGATCAGTTTGTAGAGAACAAACAAATAAGAACTAAGAAAGAAATAAGGATGACACTAGTATTATTGCAACCGCCCTGGTTACCCACCACGCCCTGGTTACCCCTCACGCCCTGGTTACCCCCCATGCCCTGGTTACCCCCCACGCCCTGGTTACCCCCCACGCCCTGGTTACCCCAACGCTCTGGTTACTCCCACGCCCTAGTTACCCCCACGCCCTGGTTACCCCCCATGCCCTGGTTACCCTGTTAAAAAGCAAGGGTATTTAAAGAAGTGGTGGTTTCCTGCAGTACATTTCTTACAACCTTCCACGACAGAAAGATATTCACTTAATGTGAGTAGCAGTGAACCCACTTATGGAGTACATTACACAAACATGTAAGCTTTGACTCTTTGGTCTGTGAGGTTCACAAAAGACAAAGTATATCATGTTGTACAGTATAAACTATAACTATTTGTATGGTCAGTATATCTATATCATGTTGTACAGTATAAACTATAACTATTTGTATGGTCAGTATATCTATATCATGTTTTAGAGTATAAGCTATAACTATTTGTATGGTCAGTATATCTATATCATGTTGTACAGTATAAACTATAACTATTTGTATGGTCAGTATATCTATATCATGTTGTACAGTATAAACTATAACTATTTGTATGGTCAGTATATCTATATCATGTTGTACAGTATAAACTATAACTATTTGTATGGTCAGTATATCTATATCATGTTGTACAGTATAAACTATAACTATTTGTATGGTCAGTATATCTATATCATGTTGTACAGTATAAACTATAACTATTTGTATGGTCAGTATATCTATATCATGTTGTACAGTATAAACTATAACTATTTGTATGGTCAGTATATCTATATCATGTTGTACAGTATAAACTATAACTATTTGTATGGTCAGTATATCTATATCATGTTGTACAGTATAAACTATAACTATTTGTATGGTCAGTATATCTATATCATGTTGTACAGTATAAACTATAACTATTTGTATGGTCAGTATATCTATATCATGTTGTACAGTATAAACTATAACTATTTGTATGGTCAGTATATCTATATCATGTTGTACAGTATAAACTAGGACTATTTGTATGGTCAGTATATCTATATCATGTTGTACAGTATAAACTATGACTATTTGTATGGTCAGTATATCTATATCATGTTGTAGAGTATAAACTATGACTATTTGTATGGTCAGTATATCTATATCATGTTGTAGAGTATAAAATATGACTATTTGTATGGTCAGTATATCTATATCATGTTGTAGAGTATAAACTATGACTATTTGTATGGTCAGTATATCTATATCATGTTGTACAGTATAAAATATGACTATTTGTATGGTCAGTATATCTATATCATGTTGTAGAGTATAAACTATAACTATTTGTATGGTCAGTATATCTATATCATGTTGTACAGTATAAACTATAACTATTTGTATGGTCAGTATATCTATATCATGTTGTACAGTATAAACTATAACTATTTGTATGGTCAGTATATCTATATCATGTTGTACAGTATAAACTATAACTATTTGTATGGTCAGTATATCTATATCATGTTGTACAGTATAAACTATAACTATTTGTATGGTCAGTATATCTATATCATGTTGTACAGTATAAACTATAACTATTTGTATGGTCAGTATATCTATATCATGTTGTACAGTATAAACTATAACTATTTGTATGGTCAGTATATCTATATCATGTTGTACAGTATAAACTATAACTATTTGTATGGTCAGTATATCTATATCATGTTGTACAGTATAAACTATAACTATTTGTATGGTCAGTATATCTATATCATGTTGTACAGTATAAACTATAACTATTTGTATGGTCAGTATATCTATATCATGTTGTACAGTATAAACTATAACTATTTGTATGGTCAGTATATCTATATCATGTTGTACAGTATAAACTATAACTATTTGTATGGTCAGTATATCTATATCATGTTGTACAGTATAAACTATAACTATTTGTATGGTCAGTATATCTATATCATGTTGTACAGTATAAACTAGGACTATTTGTATGGTCAGTATATCTATATCATGTTGTACAGTATAAACTATGACTATTTGTATGGTCAGTATATCTATATCATGTTGTAGAGTATAAACTATGACTATTTGTATGGTCAGTATATCTATATCATGTTGTAGAGTATAAAATATGACTATTTGTATGGTCAGTATATCTATATCATGTTGTAGAGTATAAACTATGACTATTTGTATGGTCAGTATATCTATATCATGTTGTACAGTATAAAATATGACTATTTGTATGGTCAGTATATCTATATCATGTTGTAGAGTATAAACTATAACTATTTGTATGGTCAGTATATCTATATCATGTTGTACAGTATAAACTATAACTATTTGTATGGTCAGTATATCTATATCATGTTGTACAGTATAAACTATAACTATTTGTATGGTCAGTATATCTATATCATGTTGTACAGTATAAACTATAACTATTTGTATGGTCAGTATATCTATATCATGTTGTACAGTATAAACTATAACTATTTGTATGGTCAGTATATCTATATCATGTTGTACAGTATAAACTATAACTATTTGTATGGTCAGTATATCTATATCATGTTGTACAGTATAAACTATAACTATTTGTATGGTCAGTATATCTATATCTATATCATGTTGTAGAGTATAAACTATAACTATTTGTATGGTCAGTATATCTATATCATGTTGTACAGTATAAACTATAACTATTTGTATGGTCAGTATATCTATATCATGTTGTAGAGTATAAACTACGACTATTTGTATGGTCAGTATATCTATATCATGTTGTAGAGTATAAACTATAACTATTTGTATGGTCAGTATATCTATATCATTTTGTACAGTATAAACTATGACTATTTGTATGGTCAGTATATCTATATCATATTGTACAGTATAAACTATGACTATTTGTATGGTCAGTATATCTATATCATGTTGTACAGTATAAACTGTATTTATTTGTGTGGTCAGTATATCTATATCATGTTGTACAGTATAAACTATAACTATTTGTATGGTCAGTATATCTATATCATTTTGTACAGTATAAACTATGACTATTTGTATGGTCAGTATATCTATATCATATTGTACAGTATAAACTATGACTATTTGTATGGTCAGTATATCTATATCATGTTGTACAGTATAAACTGTATTTATTTGTGTGGTCAGTATATCTATATATAAAGTTGTAGAGTATAAACTATGACTATTTGTATTGTCAGTATATCTATATCATGTTGTAGAGTATACACTATGACTATTTGTATGGTCAGTATATCTATATCATGTTGTAGAGTATAAACTATGACTATTTGTATGGTCAGTATATCTATATCATGTTGTACAGTATAAACTGTATTTATTTGTATGGTCAGTATATCTATATCATGTTGTACAGTATAAACTATAACTATTTGTATGGTCAGTATATCTATATATAAAGTTGTAGAGTATAAACTATGACTATTTGTATTGTCAGTATATCTATATCATGTTGTAGAGTATACACTATGACTATTTGTATGGTCAGTATATCTATATCATGTTGTAGAGTATAAACTATGACTATTTGTATGGTCAGTATATCTATATCATGTTGTAGAGTATAAACTATGACTATTTGTATGGTCAGTATATCTATATCATGTTGTAGAGTATAAACTATGACTATTTGTATGGTCAGTATATCTATATCATGTTGTAGAGTATAAACTAAACTATTTGTATGGTCAGTATATCTATATCATGTTGTACAGTATAAACTATGACTATTTGTATGGTCAGTATATCTATATCATGTTGTAGAGTATAAACTATGACTATTTGTATGGTCAGTATATCTATATCATGTTGTAGAGTATAAACTATGACTATTTGTATGGTCAGTATATCTATATCATGTTGTACAGTATAAACTATGACTATTTGTATGGTCAGTATATCTATTTCATGTTGTACAGTATAAACTGTATTTATTTGTGTGGTCAGTATATCTATATATAATGTTGTAGAGTATAAACTATGACTATTTGTATGGTCAGTATATCTATATCATGTTGTAGAGTATAAACTATAACTATGTGTATGGTCAGTATATCTATATCATGTTGTACAGTATAAACTATAACTATTTGTATGGTCAGTATATCTATATCATGTTGTAGAGTATAAACTAAACTATTTGTATGGTCAGTATATCTATATCATGTTGTACAGTATAAACTATGACTATTTGTATGGTCAGTATATCTATATCATGTTGTACAGTATAAACTATGACTATTTGTATGGTCAGTATATCTATATCATGTTGTAGAGTATAAACTATGACTATTTGTATGGTCAGTATATCTATATCATGTTGTACAGTATAAACTATGACTATTTGTATGGTCAGTATATCTATTTCATGTTGTACAGTATAAACTGTATTTATTTGTGTGGTCAGTATATCTATATATAATGTTGTAGAGTATAAACTATGACTATTTGTATGGTCAGTATATCTATATCATGTTGTAGAGTATAAACTATAACTATGTGTATGGTCAGTATATCTATATCATGTTGTACAGTATAAACTATAACTATTTGTATGGTCAGTATATCTATATCATGTTGTACAGTATAAGCTAGGACTATTTGTATGGTCAGTATATCTATATCATGTTGTACAGTATAAACTATGACTATTTGTATGGTCAGTATATCTATATCATGTTGTAGAGTATAAACTATGACTATTTGTATGGTCAGTATATCTATATCATGTTGTAGAGTATAAAATATGACTATTTGTATGGTCAGTATATCTATATCATGTTGTACAGTATAAACTATGACTATTTGTATGGTCAGTATATCTATATCATGTTGTACAGTATAAACTATGACTATTTGTATGGTCAGTATATCTATATCATGTTGTAGAGTATAAACTATAACTATTTGTATGGTCAGTATATCTATATCATGTTGTACAGTATAAACTATAACTATTTGTATGGTCAGTATATCTATATCATGTTGTAGAGTATAAACTATGACTATTTGTATGGTCAGTATATCTATATCATGTTGTACAGTATAAACTATGACTATTTGTATGGTCAGTATATCTATATCATGTTGTACAGTATAAACTATGACTATTTGTATGGTCAGTATATCTATATCATGTTGTACAGTATAAACTATGACTATTTGTATGGTCAGTATATCTATATCATGTTGTACAGTATAAACTGTATTTATTTGTGTGGTCAGTATATCTATATCATGTTGTACAGTATAAACTGTATTTATTTGTGTGGTCAGTATATCTATATATAAAGTTGTAGAGTATAAACTATGACTATTTGTATGGTCAGTATATCTATATCATGTTGTACAGTATAAACTATAACTATTTGTATGGGCAGTATATCTATATCATGTTGTAGAGTATAAACTATGACTATTTGTATGGTCAGTATATCTATATCATGTTGTACAGTATAAACTATAACTATTTGTATGGTCAGTATATCTATATCATGTTGCACAGTATAAACTAGGACTATTTGTATGGTCAGTATATCTATATCATGTTGTACAGTATAAACTATGACTATTTGTATGGTCGGTATATCTATATCATGTTGTAGAGTATAAACTATGACTATTTGTATGGTCAGTATATCTATATCATGTTGTAGAGTATAAAATATGACTATTTGTATGGTCAGTATATCTATATCATGTTGTACAGTATAAACTATGACTATTTGTATGGTCAGTATATCTATATCATGTTGTACAGTATAAACTATGACTATTTGTATGGTCAGTATATCTATATCATGTTGTAGAGTATAAACTATAACTATTTGTATGGTCAGTATATCTATATCATGTTGTACAGTATAAACTATAACTATTTGTATGGTCAGTATATCTATATCATGTTGTACAGTATAAACTGTATTTATTTGTGTGGTCAGTATATCTATATATAATGTTGTAGAGTATAAATATAAACTGTATATATTTGTGCGGTCAGTATATCTATATAATGTTATAGAGTATAAACTGTATCTGTTTGTACGGCCAGTATATCTATATCATGTTGTACAGTATAAACGGTGTCTATTTGTACGGCCAGTATATCTATATCATGTTGTACAGTATAAACTGTGTCTATTTGTACGGCCAGTATATCTATATCATGTTGCAGAGTATAAACTGTATCTACTCGTGCAGTCAGTATATCTATATCTACTCGTGCGGTCAGTATATCTATAATTTTGTATTGTTTGTGGCACTCATTAGGACGAATCCACCCATTAGACAATGTCCACAAGGCCTCACCCCCTGTAGATGCATAATCTGTCTTGGAAAGGAAAGCAGGGTGTGTGTCTGGCTGTAGCAGTAATAATTATTGCTTGCTGAGAGGGTGGATTAGCACCTGTCCAAGGCTCAGTGTACTCTAAGGGTCCCTAACCAGACTGCAAACTGGTACAGTATTAGACAATTGTAGCCCAGACTGTCTCACTTGAGGGTTCAGCCTACTCTTACGTTTCCCATTGGCAACCATGTTAACATTTTGCACAATTATAAGAAAACGGGACCATCAAAAATTCTGAAACTCCTTTCCTGCCATTGTCATCATCTCATTGACATGCTGGTCAAGTTTTGTCAAAATCACACATTTCTAACTCTTTTAAAATGGCTGAACGTGCCATACCCGTCAATGTTCATCAATTTCTGCATAAATTACCATGCACAAAATAACTATGCGAAAAAAATTACCAAAAATCCTTCCGCCTATTGAAATCATCTAAAAATCCACGGTTACACTGCTAACATGATCTACTAGCAAACTTGACAATGTGTCTGTTCAAACACAGTCATGTCAGATGATATTATTTTTTTTAAATTACACATCTAAAATTACTGTACCCTACATTCGTATGTATCCTACCAGGAAGTCTAACTGAGGTGTGATCCCTGGAGTCAACATACTGAATTGATAACAACTAGCACAAGCTCTAAGTGGACTTTAACTCAGGGCTTCTGACTTAAAAAGATACTTCCTCTGGAAGACAAGTTTGTGTGGCTTAACTGCATTCAGCAATGGAACAGCTCAAACATACACAAAACTTTGTTGATTTCGATGCTTGTAAACAATTATTTGTATTAAATTCATATAAATCAGCGATTAAAAAAATCGGAAATAAAAAATCATAAATTTTTTTGGAGTGATTTAAATCAATGATTTGTGCTGTCAGTATATCTATATCATGTTGTAGAGTATAAACCATTTTTATTTATGTGGTCAGTATATCTCTATCATGTTGTAGAGTATAAACTATATTTAATTGTATGGTCATTATATCTATATCATGTTGTAGAGTATAAACTATGACTATTTGTATGGTCAGTATATCTATATCATGTTGTAGAGTATAAACTATGACTATTTGTATGGTCAGTATATCTCTATCATGTTGTAGAGTATAAACTATATTTAATTGTATGGTCATTATATCTATATCATATTGTAGAGTATAAACTATATTTATTTGTATGGTCATTATATCTATATCATGTTGTAGAGTATAAACCATTTTTATTTGTACGGTCAGTATATAAATATACTGACCTGGCAAGTGGACCAGGAAGCCATTGGCTTATCAAGAGTCATCTATGTGTAGCCTGCCCTTATAAGATATGTCAATTCTATTTTTAAACATATTCACACTACTAGCATTAACACAATCATTTGGCAGTTTGTTCCATTCATTTATCACACTCTGTGAGAAAGAGTACTTTCTCATGTCCAACCTACACTGCTCCTTAACTAATGCTGCTTTGTGTCCTCTGGTTCTACTGCCTTCTTTAAGTTTGAAGCAGGGTTGTTTGATTTAAATCATTTGATTTAAATCATTGATTTAAATCATGATTTAAATTGCTCCAAAACAATACAAAAAATCATTGATTTATGATTTTTTTGACTTCTGTTTTTTTTAATCGCGGATTTATATGAATTTAACACAAATAATTGTTTACAAGCATCGAGATCAACAAAGTTTTGTGTGTTTTTTAATACAAAAGCACAAAGTGCGCACACTTGTGTAGCTGTATTGACACCAGATAGCCTGAGAGTAAAATATGTTATGACATTGTGTATACCAAATTTAAAATAAAATAAAATAAAAAATCCGATTTAAATTTAAAAAATCCGAATTTTTTCTTCTTTCAAAAAATCATGATTTTTTCAACCCTGGTTTGAAGAACATATTCCTGTCAACATCCTCATAACCATTCACTATTTTAAACACTTCTATTTGGTCTCCTCTTAGTCTCCTGGCCTCTAGTGTTGTCAAACCACATTGTAATAAGTGACTTTCGTAACTAAGGTCTCTCAATTCTGGAATCATTTTAGTTGCTCTTCGTTGTATTCTTTCTAGCTCGTCTATGTCCTTTTTACGATATGGCCTCCATGCTTGAATACAATATTCCAAATGAGGTCTAACTATTGCTTTGTAAGGGGGTACAATTAGCTGTTTCTCCTTATACATGATAGTTCTCCTAATTAGCCCTAGAATTTGATTTCCTTTTGAAGCAGCAATCTCACTTCTGACACCAGAGTGTGACCATTATTTGTTCATGAATATCAACTTTACTATTCAGGTGTGGCACAACAAAACATTACTGTGACCTTGCTCTTCCTACTGGGACCCTGCTCTTCCTACTGGGACCCTGCTCTTCCTACTGGGACCCTGCTCTTCCTACTGGGACCCTGCTCTTCCTACTGTGACCACTGCTCTTCCTACTGGGACCACTGCTCTTCCTACTGGGAACCTGCTCTTCCTACTGTGACCACTGCTCTTCCTACTGGGACCCTGCTCTTCCTACTGGGACCTTGCTCTTCCTACTGGGACCCTGCTCTTCCTACTGTGACCACTGCTCTTCCTACTGTGACCTTGCTCTTCCTACTGTGACCCTGCTCTTCCTACTGGGACCCTGCTCTTCCTATTGGGACCCTGCTCTTCCTACTGGGACCCTGCTCTTCCTACTGGGACCCTGCTCTTCCTACTGGGACCCTGCTCTTCCTACTGGGACCCTGCTCTTCCTACTGGGACCCTGCTCTTCCTACTGTGACCTTGCTCTTCCTACTGGGACCACTGCTCTTCCTACTGTGACTGTGACCATGCTCTTCCTACTGTGACCCTGCTCTTCCTACTGGGACCCTGCTCTTCCTACTGGGACCCTGCTCTTCCTACTGGGACCCTGCTCTTCCTACTGGGACCCTGCTCTTCCTACTGGGACCCTGCTCTTCCTATGGGGACCTCTACTCTTCCTACTGGGAGCCTGCTCTTCATACTGGGACCCTGCTCTTCCTACTGGGACCACTGCTCTTCCTATGGGGACCTCTGCTCTTCCTATGGGGACCTCTGCTCTTCCTATTGGGACCCTGGTCTTCCTACTGGGACCCTGCTCTTCCTACTGGGACCCTGCTCTTCCTACTGGGACCACTGCTCTTCCTATGGTGACCTCTGCTCTTCCTACTGGGACCCTGATCTTCCTACTGGGACCCTGCTCTTCATACTGGGACCACTGCTCTTCCTATGGGGACCTCTGCTCTTCCTACTGGGACCCTGGTCTTCCTACTGGGACCCTGGTCTTCCTACTGGGACCCTGCTCTTCCTACTGGGACCACTGCTCTTCCTATGGGGACCTCTGCTCTTCCTACTTGGACCCTGGTCTTCCTACTGGGACATTGCTCTTCCTACTGGGACCCTGCTCTTCCTACTGGGACCTCTACTCTTCCTACTAGGGCCACTGCTGTTCTTACTGGGACCCCTGCTCAAGCGCTAAAGGAACAAACTAAAAGGCTAGTGGAATATAGAGCTTCTATCTGGGACCCCGACCAACAGAGACACATCAACCAGGTAGAAATAGTACAAAACAAAGCAGCATGGTATGTACTGAACAAACCATATCGCTGTGGGAATGCCCATAACTCAGTAAATGACATGGTACAAGATGAAGTGGGAGTCCCTCCAGACTAGGAGGGCTCGTGCCAGGCTTGTCTTGCTATACAACATAGTTGAAGGGCTTGTGGAAGTCCCCACTGTGTCAAGCCCTGAGCACCACGTCAACTGTAGGAACTCCAGGCAATTCACCACACTGGACCCAAAGGTGGATGCTTATAACAAAATAAGCTTGCCTTCCTGCCAAGAACAAATGTGGCGTGGAACACCCTTCCAGACATTGTTGTCCTCGCTAAGTCGGTGGAGGCGTTCTGCCGCCAACTCCAGCGGACAGGGCTGTGAGCACCACAATACATGACAATACACAATACAATACAATACAATACAATACACAATACATGACATTACACAATACAACACAATACAATACACAATACATGACATTATATTGAGAAAGAAATAAACACTTAAAGCATATGTAGCATGTACATAGGGCACCGCACACGACCAGTCACATGGTCATGTGTACATAGGGCACCGCACACGACCAGTCACATGGTCATATGTACATAGGGCACCGCACACGACCAGTCACATGGTCATGTGTACATAGGGCACCGCACACGACCAGTCACATGGTCATATGTACATAGGGCACCGCACACGACCAGTCACATGGTCATGTGTACATAGGGCACCGCACACGACCAGTCACATGGTCATGTGTACATAGGGCACCGCACACGACCAGTCACATGGTCATGTGTACATAGGGCACCGCACACGACCAGTCACATGGTCATGTGTACATAGGGCACCGCACACGACCAGTCACATGGTCAAATGTACACAGGGCACCGCACACGACCAGTCACATATGTAGCATGTACACAGGGCACCGCACACGACCAGTCACATGGTCATGTGTACACAGGGCACCGCACACGACCAGTCACATGGTCATGTGTACACAGGGCACCGCACACGACCAGTCACATGGTCATGTGTACATAGGGCACCGCACACGACCAGTCACATGGTCAAATGTACACAGGGCACCGCACACGACCAGTCACATGGTCATGTGTACACAGGGCACCGCACACGACCAGTCACATGGTCATGTGTACACAGGGCACCGCACACGACCAGTCACATGGTCATGTGTACATAGGGCACCGCACACGACCAGTCACATGGTCAAATGTACACAGGGCACCGCACACGACCAGTCACATGGTCAAATGTACATAGGGCACCGCACACGACCAGTCACATGGTCAAATGTACATAGGGCACCGCACACGACCAGTCACATGGTCATGTGTACATAGGGCACCGCACACGACCAGTCACATGGTCATGTGTACATAGGGCACCGCACACGACCAGTCACATGGTCATGTGTACATAGGGCACCGCACACGACCAGTCACATGGTCAAATGTACACAGGGCACCGCACACGACCAGTCACATGGTCATGTGTACACAGGGCACCGCACACGACCAGTCACATGGTCATGTGTACATAGGGCACCGCACACGACCAGTCACATGGTCATGTGTACATAGGGCACCGCACACGACCAGTCACATGGTCAAATGTACACAGGGCACCGCACACGACCAGTCACATGGTCAAATGTACACAGGGCACCGCACACGACCAGTCACATGGTCAAATGTACATAGGGCACCGCACACGACCAGTCACATGGTCATGTGTACATAGGGCACCGCACACGACCAGTCACATGGTCAAATGTACACAGGGCACCGCACACGACCAGTCACATGGTCATGTGTACATAGGGCACCGCACACGACCAGTCACATGGTCATGTGTACATAGGGCACCGCACACGACCAGTCACATGGTCATGTGTACATAGGGCACCGCACACGACCAGTCACATGGTCATGTGTACATAGGGCACCGCACACGACCAGTCACATGGTCATGTGTACATAGGGCACCGCACACGACCAGTCACATGGTCAAATGTACACAGGGCACCGCACACGACCAGTCACATGGTCATGTGTACATAGGGCACCGCACACGACCAGTCACATGGTCATATGTACATAGGGCACCGCACACGACCAGTCACATGGTCATATGTACATAGGGCACCGCACACGACCAGTCACATGGTCATATGTACACAGGGCACCGCACACGACCAGTCACATGGTCAAATGTACATAGGGCACCGCACACGACCAGTCACATGGTCATGTGTACATAGGGCACCGCACACGACCAGTCACATGGTCAAATGTACACAGGGCACCGCACACGACCAGTCACATGGTCATATGTACATAGGGCACCGCACACGACCAGTCACATGGTCATATGTACACAGGGCACCGCACACGACCAGTCACATGGTCAAATGTACATAGGGCACCGCACACGACCAGTCACATGGTCATGTGTACATAGGGCACCGCACACGACCAGTCACATGGTCAAATGTACATAGGGCACCGCACACGACCAGTCACATGGTCAAATGTACATAGGGCACCGCACACGACCAGTCACATGGTCAAATGTACATAGGGCACCGCACACGACCAGTCACATGGTCATGTGTACATAGGGCACCGCACACGACCAGTCACATGGTCATGTGTACATAGGGCACCGCACACGACCAGTCACATGGTCAAATGTACATAGGGCACCGCACACGACCAGTCACATGGTCATATGTACATAGGGCACCGCACACGACCAGTCACATGGTCATGTGTACACAGGGCACCGCACACGACCAGTCACATGGTCATGTGTACATAGGGCACCGCACACGACCAGTCACATGGTCATGTGTACACAGGGCACCGCACACGACCAGTCACATGGTCATGTGTACATAGGGCACCGCACACGACCAGTCACATGGTCATGTGTACACAGGGCACCGCACACGACCAGTCACATGGTCATGTGTACATAGGGCACCGCACACGACCAGTCACATGGTCATGTGTACATAGGGCACCGCACACGACCAGTCACATGGTCAAATGTACACAGGGCACCGCACACGACCAGTCACATGGTCAAATGTACATAGGGCACCGCACACGACCAGTCACATGGTCAAATGTACATAGGGCACCGCACACGACCAGTCACATGGTCATGTGTACATAGGGCACCGCACACGACCAGTCACATGGTCAAATGTACACAGGGCACCGCACACGACCAGTCACATGGTCATGTGTACATAGGGCACCGCACACGACCAGTCACATGGTCATGTGTACATAGGGCACCGCACACGACCAGTCACATGGTCATGTGTACATAGGGCACCGCACACGACCAGTCACATGGTCATGTGTACATAGGGCACCGCACACGACCAGTCACATGGTCATGTGTACATAGGGCACCGCACACGACCAGTCACATGGTCAAATGTACACAGGGCACCGCACACGACCAGTCACATGGTCATGTGTACATAGGGCACCGCACACGACCAGTCACATGGTCATATGTACATAGGGCACCGCACACGACCAGTCACATGGTCATATGTACATAGGGCACCGCACACGACCAGTCACATGGTCATATGTACACAGGGCACCGCACACGACCAGTCACATGGTCAAATGTACATAGGGCACCGCACACGACCAGTCACATGGTCATGTGTACATAGGGCACCGCACACGACCAGTCACATGGTCAAATGTACACAGGGCACCGCACACGACCAGTCACATGGTCATGTGTACATAGGGCACCGCACACGACCAGTCACATGGTCATATGTACATAGGGCACCGCACACGACCAGTCACATGGTCATATGTACATAGGGCACCGCACACGACCAGTCACATGGTCATATGTACACAGGGCACCGCACACGACCAGTCACATGGTCAAATGTACATAGGGCACCGCACACGACCAGTCACATGGTCATGTGTACACAGGGCACCGCACACGACCAGTCACATGGTCAAATGTACATAGGGCACCGCACACGACCAGTCACATGGTCAAATGTACATAGGGCACCGCACACGACCAGTCACATGGTCATGTGTACATAGGGCACCGCACACGACCAGTCACATGGTCAAATGTACATAGGGCACCGCACACGACCAGTCACATGGTCATATGTACATAGGGCACCGCACACGACCAGTCACATGGTCATGTGTACATAGGGCACCGCACACGACCAGTCACATGGTCAAATGTACATAGGGCACCGCACACGACCAGTCACATGGTCAAATGTACATAGGGCACCGCACACGACCAGTCACATGGTCAAATGTACATAGGGCACCGCACACGACCAGTCACATGGTCAAATGTACATAGGGCACCGCACACGACCAGTCACATGGTCATATGTACATAGGGCACCGCACACGACCAGTCACATGGTCAAATGTACATAGGGCACCGCACACGACCAGTCACATGGTCATGTGTACATAGGGCACCGCACACGACCAGTCACATGGTCAAATGTACATAGGGCACCGCACACGACCAGTCACATGGTCATATGTACATAGGGCACCGCACACGACCAGTCACATGGTCATGTGTACATAGGGCACCGCACACGACCAGTCACATGGTCAAATGTACATAGGGCACCGCACACGACCAGTCACATGGTCAAATGTACATAGGGCACCGCACACGACCAGTCACATGGTCAAATGTACATAGGGCACCGCACACGACCAGTCACATGGTCAAATGTACATAGGGCACCGCACACGACCAGTCACATGGTCATATGTACATAGGGCACCGCACACGACCAGTCACATGGTCAAATGTACATAGGGCACCGCACACGACCAGTCACATGGTCATGTGTACATAGGGCACCGCACACGACCAGTCACATGGTCAAATGTACATAGGGCACCGCACACGACCAGTCACATGGTCAAATGTACATAGGGCACCGCACACGACCAGTCACATGGTCATATGTACATAGGGCACCGCACACGACCAGTCACATGGTCAAATGTACATAGGGCACCGCACACGACCAGTCACATGGTCAAATGTACATAGGGCACCGCACACGACCAGTCACATGGTCAAATGTACATAGGGCACCGCACACGACCAGTCACATGGTCAAATGTACATAGGGCACCGCACACGACCAGTCACATGGTCAAATGTACATAGGGCACCGCACACGACCAGTCACATGGTCAAATGTACATAGGGCACCGCACACGACCAGTCACATGGTCATATGTACATAGGGCACCGCACACGACCAGTCACATGGTCAAATGTACATAGGGCACCGCACACGACCAGTCACATGGTCATGTGTACATAGGGCACCGCACACGACCAGTCACATGGTCAAATGTACATAGGGCACCGCACACGACCAGTCACATGGTCATATGTACATAGGGCACCGCACACGACCAGTCACATGGTCATGTGTACATAGGGCACCGCACACGACCAGTCACATGGTCAAATGTACATAGGGCACCGCACACGACCAGTCACATGGTCAAATGTACATAGGGCACCGCACACGACCAGTCACATGGTCAAATGTACATAGGGCACCGCACACGACCAGTCACATGGTCAAATGTACATAGGGCACCGCACACGACCAGTCACATGGTCATATGTACATAGGGCACCGCACACGACCAGTCACATGGTCAAATGTACATAGGGCACCGCACACGACCAGTCACATGGTCATGTGTACATAGGGCACCGCACACGACCAGTCACATGGTCAAATGTACATAGGGCACCGCACACGACCAGTCACATGGTCAAATGTACATAGGGCACCGCACACGACCAGTCACATGGTCATATGTACATAGGGCACCGCACACGACCAGTCACATGGTCAAATGTACATAGGGCACCGCACACGACCAGTCACATGGTCAAATGTACATAGGGCACCGCACACGACCAGTCACATGGTCAAATGTACATAGGGCACCGCACACGACCAGTCACATGGTCAAATGTACATAGGGCACCGCACACGACCAGTCACATGGTCATATGTACATAGGGCACCGCACACGACCAGTCACATGGTCATATGTACATAGGGCACCGCACACGACCAGTCACATGGTCATATGTACATAGGGCACCGCACACGACCAGTCACATGGTCATATGTACATAGGGCACAGCACACGACCGGTCACATGGTCATGTGTACATAGGGCACCGCACACGACCAGTCACATGGTCAAATGTACATAGGGCACCGCACACGACCAGTCACATGGTCATATGTACATAGGGCACCGCACACGACCAGTCACATGGTCATATGTACATAGGGCACAGCACACGACCGGTCACATGGTCATGTGTACATAGGGCCCAACACATGGCCAGTCACTTGGTCATGTGTACATAGGGCCCAACACATGGCCAGTCACATGGTCATATGTACATAGGGCACAGCACACGACCGGTCACATGGTCATGTGTACATAGGGCCCAACACATGGCCAGTCACTTGGTCATGTGTACATAGGGCCCAACACATGGCCAGTCACTTGGTCATGTGTACATAGGGCCCAACACACGACCAGTCACATGGTCATGTGTACATAGGGCCCAACACATGGCCAGTCACATGGTCATGTGTACATAGGGCCCAGCACACGACCAGTCACATGGTCATGTGTACATAGGGCCCAACACATGGCCAGTCACTTGGTCATCTCGGTGCAATATCCTTGCAGGACTTTGCTGAGTACGTATCCTGATCCAGAGCATGCAATGTAAACATTTAAATAATATAGAAAATGGCATATTATAAAGTTTTATTTTTTTAATAAAACATATTATTCACATTGTGAATATGCACTCTAGTTAACAATTTGAAAGCCCCTTTCTACTCGAGTGGGAGCAGCCACAAGACATGGATCAGCCGCACCAGATTCAATCTGAAGACAGAAGCATGACACAGGTATTTCATTGAAAGTTATTTTTAATGCCACCTCATCAATATGTCTACTACCGGCGGACCTTCCTGATAACTACAGGACCTTCCTGATAACTACATGGGTGAGAGAACGTTTTCTACAGTCAACGATGATGACGGCCACTGTAACTGTAAATAGCAATCGATGGTAATTCCTGACATTCTGCTGTGATTTATTCACATATTACCATGCATGTATGCAAGATGAAGTGTTCACCGTGGGAACCTATTCGGTTTTTATTCTTATTAATAATGTTGTTTTTATCAATTTATGCAGATTTGGCTTTTAACTACTCGTTACGCCATTGTACAACCATTGTACAACCATTGTACAACCATTGTACAACCGTTGTACAACCATGGCACGGTGCATTTTATTTTAATATTATTACACCATCAAAAACTTGTCATTATCATTAGTCATGGTGACTATAATAATCACATGATTAATAAAACAATATTCAGTTTAGTAACATTAATATTAATATAATATTAGTAGTATTACAATGTTACCATCACAATTACAATCATGATTATGATTAATATATTACTACTAGTATAACAATTATTATTGTTTTATCACTAAATATTGCACACAATTACAAAACAAAGTACCCCCAGAAGTTTATTTTTTAAATTATTAATTTAGTTTTGCTTTGACCATTGTTTTGATCCTTAAAAACTTTATTTGTTTTTGTTAGATGCTTGACTGTAGCATATTTGGAAACATAAATACTAGAAATCCTATACCAACAATTCACATCCAGTTAGTTGCAAACCATAATCTTCTTTAAAGCGTAACTGAACATGACCTAACACGATTGTGCACCACTGAACAGAACTGAACAAGACTTGATGCAACTTGACCATAACATCATAGATATTTATGCAACTTGACCATAACATCATAGATATTTATGCAACTTGACCATAACATCATAGTTATTTATGCAACTTGACCATAACATCATAGATAATCATAGACTGAACGGTGAACATATTTGTGACTACCTGGGAAGTAACGGTTGACTTTTGGAATGAAAATGAGTTGGTAGAAATGTGGCTTAATCAGCCATGTCTACAGTATTAGCTAGTGCTTGTACGAGTCTCTGACAGTCAGTCTTAGGAAAGTCATATAGGGTCATCAGTCAAGATGATAATATACAACTGGGTTACGACAGTCAGATAGCAGTAGGTCTTCTTTAATTGTGTTCATTCAAAGCAGATAAAACATTGTATATACAAATAATAAAGCAACACAATATTTTTCCAGATTGATATTATCATAGAATTTATTTTTACAATCAGGTTATACAATGGAAGATGTAAGAATTGGGAGTTCAGATCCAGAAAAACAATCAAAAACATTGAAGTCAATATTCAAAGTAATTTTACTATGTGGTCATTCAGTGATGTGCCCGAATATATGTAGTTCATTAATTAATAATTACTTAAGGCAGTGTCTTATTTATTGCAGCTTCCATTAATTGAGTGTGTCTGTTAATTGATGGTGTGTCTGTTAATTGAGTGTATGTCTGTTAATTGATGGTATGTCTGTTAATTGAGTGTGTCTGTTAATTGATGGTATGTCTGTTAATTGATGGTATGTCTGTTAATTGATGGTATGTCTGTTAATTGATGGTATGTCTGTTAATTGATGGTATGTCTGTTAATTGATGGTATGTCTGTTAATTGATGGTATGTCTGTTAATTGATGGTATGTCTGTTAATTGATGGTATGTCTGTTAATTGAGTGTATGTCTGTTAATTGATGGTATGTCTGTTAATTGATGGTATGTCTGTTAATTGATGGTATGTCTGTTAATTGATGGTATGTCTGTTAATTGATGGTATGTCTGTTAATTGATGGTATGTCTGTTAATTGATGGTATGTTCATATATTGCTTCTGTTGCCAAAAACAGATCAATGATTCAATAACTGAGAGTGATGTAATTGGTCATTCTGCCAACACAGAAACTGTGCCACTAAAATACTTATTTTAGCCATCGAATCAATATGCTGATATTGCTTTGCAAGTAACCATGGCAACACAGACAGTTAACTGCATCATGAAATTCAACAAGTTATAAATAACAAATTAAAGAATGGTGCTAGCACCGAAGCACACAGTGCAAGAAACCAGTTGTTTATTGCCTAGCATACCAGTTAATTTCGGTAATTAATTTTGCAATACTTGCAAGTGGCACTGGACGGATCAATATGGTTCATATATCATAAATCTGGCGACGGCTGCCAGTGACCCGGTGGCACAGACTTGTCCCCAGTCAGGACTCATACATGCAAGCAAGCACACATGCACACATATGCAAGCACACACATGCACACACGCTAGAATTAACTTGTAGAACATGGCACACCACACACGGAGGCACACCACACACAGAGGCACACCACATGGAGGCACATCACACCCAGAGGCACACCACACATGGAGGCACACCACACACAGAGGCACACCACACACATAGGCATACCACACACGGAGGCACACCACACCCAGAGGCACACCACACACGGAGGCACACCACACACGGAGCCACACCACACCCAGAGGCACACCACACACAGGCATACCACACATGGAGGCACACCACGCACAGAGGCACACCACGCACAGAGGCACACCACACACGGAAGCACACCACACCCAGAGGCACACCACACACAGAGGCACACCACACACAGAGGCAAACCACACCCAGAAGCACACCACACATTGAGGCACACCACATACATAGCACACCATACAGAGGCACCACACACATCATACCACATACAGAGGCACCACACACAGAGCACACCACACATAGAGGCACCACACAGAGCATACCACACACAGAGGCACACCACACACATAATCACACCACACAGAGCACACCACACTTGGAGGCACACCACACACTGAGACACATCACACACAGAGGCACCACACACAGAGCACACCACACACAGAGCACACCACACACAGAGGCACACCACACCATACCACACACAGAGGCACCACACACAGAGCACACTACACACAACACACAGAGGCACACCACTCACATAGGCACACCACACACAGAAGCACACCACACACAGAGCACACCACACATGGAGGCACACCACACACGGATGCACACCACACACAGAGCTCATCATACACAGAGGCACCACACACAGCACATCACACACAGAGCATGCTACACACAGAAGCACACCACACACAGAGCACACCACACACAGAGCACACCACACACAGAGCACACCACACACGGAGGCACACCACACACAGAGCACACCACACACAGAGGCACACCACACACAGAGGCACACCACACACAGAGGCACATCACACACAGAGGCACATCACACACAGAGGCACATCACACATAGCACATTATTCTAAACTATTTACTTATGGAATATCGAATTAGATGACAAGAAGTAAATAAGGCACAGTCTAGATTAGATATTAGAAAGTATTCATTCTCACATAGGATGATAAATGAAGTATTCATTCTCACATAGGATGATAAATGAAGTATTCATTCTCACATAGGATGATAAATGAAGTATTCATTCTCACATAGGATGATAAATGAAGGGAACAAATTATCTAGATTGTGTAAATGTTAGCAGCGTGAATATGTTTAAAAACAAAATTGACAAATATCTTAGAAGGGCGGGTTACACACAGATGCATAATTGTTGGACTCTTGCTAGGTCAATGGCCCACTTGCCAGCTGTTTTTCTGCTTTTAAATCAGTCTTGTTAAATGTAGAACTACACATGAAATAAGTGAAGTTTTACATATGTTAAAAATTATGTATTTGAAAAACCCTCCAATCTGATGCTTCAATATTGTAAAGTAAATATGATAACTATTATCAAAAATAAACCATAATTTGCTATGCTGAGTCTAAGCCATCAGATAAGCAAAATTTCAGTGCATTTGGTTTAGCAGATTTATTACCTGTCAAGCTCAATGGAAACCCTCACTTCATAGCTGTCAAGCTCAATGGAAACCCTCACTTCATAGCTGTCAAGCTCAATGGAAACCCTCACTTCATAGCTGTCAAGCTCAATGGAAACCCTCACTTCATAACTGTCAAGCTCAATGGAAACCGTCACTTCATAGCTGTCAAGCTCAATGGAAACCCTCACTTCATAACTGTCAAGCTCAATGGAAACCCTCACTTCATAGCTGTCAAGCTCAATGGAAACCCTCACTTCATAACTGTCAAGCTCAATGGAAACCCTCACTTCATAACTGTCAAGCTCAATGGAAACCCTCACTTCATAGCTGCAATTAGTTGTCTATTCCTCAAATGGCCAGCAGCAAAAAACATTGACTGGGTCAGATAGAGCCAATATCTAATCACCATTAATTATGTTTATTGTTTCGTTATCTGTGTCCTGTGTCCTGTGTGTAGTATAGAACTGTCTATCAACTTAGACATCATCTTCCTACTTCAGAACCACTCACATCAGCATAATGCAAGCAAGCACACACGCACGCACGCACGCACGCACGCACGCACGCACGCACGCATGCACGCACGCACACAAAATGCATGCACACAAATATTGAAAAATAAGTCACTTCAAATATGTTGGAATCAAATATATATATGCCCTGTCATGAAATAAGTATGGCCAGTCACTGACACCGATGGCCCGGGGTCGTAAGATGGACCATAAAGTAGGTGATGTCAACACTGTGGCAGCCCCAGTGACACCACTGTGGCAGCCCAAGTGACACCACTGTGGCAGTCCCAGTGACACCACTGTGGCAGTCCCCAGTTACACCTCTGTGGCAGCCCCAGTGACACCACTGTGGCAGTCCCCAGTGACACCACTGTGGCAGCCCCAGTGACACCACTGTGGCAGTCCCCAGTGACACCACTGTGGCAGTCCCTTTGAGAAATATATGTTCTTTCAAATATACATCACTGAGGGTGGAGAGTCGACAGGTGAGATAGTGTTGTAACAGGTGAGATGGTGAGTCGACAGGTGAGATAGTGTTGTGACAGGTGAGACGGTGAGTCGACAGGTGATATAGTGTGGTAACAGGTGAGATGGTGAGTCGACAAGTGAGTGTTGTGACAGGTGAGACGGTGAGTCAACAGGTGAGAGTGTGGTGACAGGTGAGACGGTGAGTCGACAGGTGATATAGTGTGGTAACAGGTGAGATGGTGAGTCGACAAGTGAGTGTTGTGACAGGTGAGACGGTGAGTCAACAGGTGAGAGTGTGGTGACAGGTGAGATGGAGAGTCGACAGGTCAGAGTGTTGTGATAGGTGAGATGGAGAGTCGAAAGGTGAGATAGTGTTGTGATAGGTAAGATGGTGACTCAACAGGTGAGAGTTATGACAGGTGAGATGGTAAGTCGACAGGTGAGATAGTGTTATGACAGGTGAGATTGTGTGTTGCTATGACAGGGTATTAATTTGTGCCATAAACTTAACGGTTTAACCATGACACTTATCTAGCCAATCACAGCTTTTATTTTGGTCATGAAACTGTTAGAGCCAATCACAGCCTTTATATTGGTTGTGACACTTTAACAACATCAGTTCTTTTTCTATCCTATATCACAAGCTTTCTTTTACAAATGACAAGTGTGCAATATTTTAGGAATATATAAATAATATCGCACAGCTAAAGATCAGGTACCAGCAAGTGAGATACACACAGAGAATCAGTAATATATCTTTACTGAAACAAATTTACTTAAATAAACACACACAAACAAACATTTTCTTCATCTGCAAAAATAATATTATGTACAAAGGAAGGGTTGTACAATTTAACATAGCAGACACAAATGCTGTGGTGTATGTTGTGGCCGGGTGGTGTATGTTGTGGCCGAGTGGTGTATGTAGTGGCCGGGTAGTGTGTGTTGTGGCCGAGTGGTGTATGTTGTGGCTGAGTGGTGTATGTTGTGGCTGAGTGGTGTATGTTGTGGCCGAGTGGTGTATGTTGTGGCCGAGTGGTGTATGTTGTGGCCGAGTGGTGTATGTTGTGGCTGAGTGGTGTATGTTGTGGCTGAGTGGTGTATGTAGTGGCCGGGTGGTGTATGTTGTGGCCGAGTGGTGTATGCTGTGGCTGAGTGGTGTATGTTGTGGCTGAGTGGTGTATGTTGTGGCCGGGTGGTGTATGTTGTTGCTAGGTGGTGTATGTTATGGTCGGGTGGTACAGCGCGTAAGATTGGCGTTACATTTTGGGAAATGCCTGATCTTTTCACCAAATAATCTATTAAAGCAAACTGTCTTTACAATGCAATGCACCGTTTATAAATAGTATTAATGAATTAATGATAAAATTATTTTTTGAAAAAAAATTAAATACATGCATTTACAATTTCCATTGACATCATGCTTGCTTAATTTTACTTCTCCAGAAAAATTAGTTCATATGAGACACACTATACATATGTACTTATACTACAGCAATGGCATTTATCCCCAAATTAAAACTGAACGTCAACCATACGCGCTGTACCACTCAGCCTCAACATACACCACTCAGCCTCAACATACACCACTCAGCCTCAACATACACCACTCAGCCTCAACATACACCACTCAGCCTCAACATACACCACGGCATTTGTGCCTTCTATTTGTACAACCCTTCCTTTGAACATATTATTTTTGCAGATGAATAAAATGTTTGTTTGTGTGTGTTTATTTTAGTAAATTTGTTTCAGTAAAGATACATTACCCAATCTTTAGTTGTGCAACATTATTTATATATTCCTCAAATATTGCGCACTTGTCATTTGTAAAAGAAAAACTGTGATATAGAAAAAGAAACATTTGTTGTTTGTGTCACATCCAAAATAAAGGCTGTGATTGGCTACAAAAGTGTCATGGTTAAATACCATGCCATACATTGTAACACTGTTAATGATGTACCACGTCATACGTTGTAACACTGTCAATGATGTACCATGTCATACATTGTAACACTGTCAATGATGTACCATGCCATACATTGTAACACTGTCAATGATGTACCCTGCCATACATTGTAACACTGTCAATGATGTACCATGTCATACATTGTAACACTGCCAATGATGTACCATGCCATACATTGTAACACTGCCAATGATGTACCATGCCATACATTGTAACACTGTCAATGATGTACCACGCCATACATTGTAACAATGTCAATAATGTACCACGTCATACGTTGTAACTCTGTCAATGATGTACCATGTCATACATTGTAACACTGTCAATGTTGTACCATGCCATACATTGTAACACTGTCAATGATGTACCATGCCATACATTGTAACACTGTTAATGATGTACCATGCCATACATTGTAACACTGTCAATGATGTACCATGTCATACATTGTAACACTGTCAACAATGCACCTGTCATCTTCTCACACTGCCTGGATGCAATCAGTAGGAAGAGCAGGTGAGATGATGACATTAACACCCCCTGACCCACCCACCCCCAGTCAGCTGCCATCTCCTCAGTGCACACTGTGCACACAGCTCTCTAAAGCCACTGACAAACAGACACTTTCCAATAACCAGCTCAAGTGGCTGATTAAATACATATATTAGGCTTTCAAGTACGCAGGTGACAGTGTGTTTACACGGCCATGTAACACACCCTACTGTAGAGGACGTAAAGCACTGCCAGTTGTTTACCTGTCGGTGTACAGGCAACAGTAGCAAGTGGCTGCGTATGGATGCATGCACCACAGCATGCATTCAATGGTATTCAAAGGCTGAACAATAAATTGTATTCAATATTTCTTATCCTAGTCTAAATATCCTTTCTTATCCTAGTCTTAATATATTTTGTGATTTTTAAAGTATTAACTATAAAATAAATTCCTGTTTTGTCCATAACCAGTTGTGTACACATATTTAAATGTGAGAAAACTTAAATCCACTGTAGAGTGGAGAGCCACCAGTAATGTTCTGCTTGATAGGTCAGCTTAGAGTTGAGAGCCACCAGTAATGTTCTGCTTGGTAGGTCAGCTTAGAGTTGAGAGCCACCAGTAATGTTCTGCTTGATAGGTCAGCTTAGAGTTGAGAACCAACAGTAATGTTCTGCTTGGTAGGTCAGCTTAGAGTTGAGAGCCACCAGTAATGTTATGCTTGGTAGGTCAGCTTAGAGTTGAGAGCCACCAGTAATGTTATGCTTGGTAGGTCAGCTTAGAGTTGAGAGCCACCAGTAATGTTATGCTTGGTAGGTCAGCTTAGAGTTGAGAGCCACCAGTAATGTTATGCTTGATAGGTCAGCTTTAGAGTTTAAAGCCACCAGTAATGTTCTGCTTGATAGGTCAGCTTAGAGTTGAGAGCCACCAGTAATGTTCTGCTTGATAGGTCAGCTTAGAGTTGAGAGCCACCAGTAATGTTCTGCTTGATAGGTCAGCTTAGAGTTGAGAACCACCAGTAATGTTCTGCTTGATAGGTCAGCTTAGAGTTGAGAGCCACCAGTAATGTTCTGCTTGATAGGTCAGCTTAGAGTTGAGAACCAACAGTAATGTTCTGCTTGGTAGGTCAGCTTAGAGTTGAGAGCCACCAGTAATGTTATGCTTGGTAGGTCAGCTTAGAGTTGAGAGCCACCAGTAATGTTATGCTTGGTAGGTCAGCTTAGAGTTGAGAGCCACCAGTAATGTTATGCTTGGTAGGTCAGCTTAGAGTTGAGAGCCACCAGTAATGTTATGCTTGGTATGTCAGCTTAGAGTTGAGAGCCACCAGTAATGCTATGCTTGGTATGTCAGCTTAGAGTTGAGAACCACCAGTAATGTTATGCTTGGTAGGTCAGCTTAGAGTTGAGAGCCACCAGTAATGCTATGCTTGGTAGGTCAGCTTAGAGTTGAGAGCCACCAGTAATGCTATGCTTGGTATGTCAGCTTAGAGTTGAGAGCCACCAGTAATGCTATGCTTGGTATGTCAGCTTAGAGTTGAGAACCACCAGTAATGTTATGCTTGGTATGTCAGCTTAGAGTTGAGAGCCACCAGTAATGTTATGCTTGGTATGTCAGCTTAGAGTTGAGAGCCACCAGTAATGCTATGCTTGGTATGTCAGCTTAGAGTTGAGAACCACCAGTAATGTTATGCTTGGTAGGTCAGCTTAGAGTTGAGAGCCACCAGTAATGCTATGCTTGGTAGGTCAGCTTAGAGTTGAGAGCCACCAGTAATGCGATGCTTGGTATGTCAGCTTAGAGTTGAGAGCCACCAGTAATGCTATGCTTGGTATGTCAGCTTAGAGTTGAGAGCCACCAGTAATGTTCTGCTTGGTAGGTCAGCTTAGAGTTGAGAGCCACCAGTAATGTTATACTTGATACGATGCCGGTGATCTCAACCTGTTTGGGTGATCTCTGCCTGGTCTCTAGTTATCTCGGCCTTGTGTTGCGATACATAAATAAGAGTGTTTATGCCTTAGAAATAATTATAGTTGTATAATTCACTCAATATGTTATTGGAATGCCCCATTTTCTGCCTATAGACTTTTGTGCAGAAATTTGTGTGCTAAATTAATTTTAAAATACAGACTGTACAGAGAAATATCAACAATAACGGACATAATATGTTTGCAACGAAGGCAAGCGTCTATGGTCTTTGATCTATACAACGTTTCCAACTGATTGAATCCTTGCTCGGAGTGACCGCTGTTGTAAATGTGAGGCATTGTATGTCCATTCTATGCGACAGAGCTTTGAACATCAGCGGTTTCTAAATAAACATGGCTTCACTTTGATTACGACTACAGGAATAGCAATCGCTGAAATTAGGTTAATCCATTAGACCCTACTCGCCAAGTTGCCCATGGCTGCCCATGAATGCTTTAAGTGGGAAATGAGGACTTGAGTAGATCTTGCGTCACTTCAGTCCAAGCCACTAGTTAAAAACATTTATGATTAAAATAACAATAAAATGAGTCCATCCCTTATTCAATAAGAAATAATACAATACATAGAATTTTTTTAATAGATACAGATATAAATATCAAACTTTTCATGATGATGATAATGACGACGATCGAGATCTTCTTAGTTGGAGGACATAACATATCCACACACAACAGTGAAGACTTAGGTTCCAGGGAAATTAGTGCATACAATGCTTAAAATCAATGTAAAATGCGATCGTAATTCAGTAAGTGTTACAGTTAACAAACTTAACGGAAAAGACGATTGCAGTGCCAGTTTTGTCGTACAATGTGTTGGGGTTGTTGATCTCCCCAATCAAACATCGCTTCGGTGTGGCGCCTTAAGAAGAACACACCAGAATGAATGAATGAATGAATGAATGAATGAATGAATGAATGAATGAATGGACTTAATGTGCCGAAGCAGTGTACTCTGGTGGTGGACAGACTGTAAAATTTACAGTTTGTCCACCACCAGAGCTCACCAGTGACCAAAGTCCACAATTAATGTTTGCTGAGAGGGTTTATGAGCACCTACAAATGTCCAGGGCTCAATACCCCTTTGTACTTTAACCACACTACAAATTGGCACCAGAAGATACTGATGCAGACTTGAGTTACCAAACTTCTTCAGAAGAAGACTCAGCTGGCAGTACTTAGCACTGTCACTTGTGAGAGCAACAAAGGCATTTTATGGCTAACTGATGAATGAGATTGTAGGAAAGAAACAGGAAAAAAGGAAACAGGAAAAAAGAATGATTACAACATGTACAATAGTATACGGTTGTTCTGCCCCATCACTGCTTTTTTGGGAGGCAATTGAAATTGAAGCCACCAATTTGGGATCAAATGTCAGTTTGAATTAAGTAAAAGGGATCATCCAAGACACAATTATGAAAATGGCTGGTATGAAGGGAATGGCTTCATGGCTCAAATGGGGATCAAGGGTAAATTGGGAATGGCTTCAGGAGTGAATTTGTGGATCAATGGGCTATGAATTGCATTTATGACAAACTTAAAATATTTAATATCTTCATGCCATTAGCTTGTAAACCACAAGTGGTCTTATTAAAATAACTTTTCTTTTTGAGACATTTTAACATCATTACAATGATAAATATAGCAAAAACAAGGTGTTTCTTTCTTTCCGTTTCTTTTTTCCTGTTTCTTTTTTTCCTAGTCAAATTTGTTTCTTTCATTCCATTTCTTTTTTTCCTGTTTCTTTCTTTCCATTTACTGATGAATGACCCTTTCATTATGGGCTTACTGGACTTCCTCGGCCTAATTAAACAAACACAAGGATTATGGCCTGGACTGGTAACTAGTACAACTATGGATATGAACTAGGGGTTTCTGACTGGGAAAATAATTAAAAGATGCTGCCTCTTGAAGCGAAGCCTTTGTGGCTTCAGTGCATTCAATGCGCAGAAAAGTGATCCACGATAAAAATTTGTGAAAACTCATCAATACCAAGTAAAAATGAAACCACATCTACTAAATGTAACAATAATTATTACAAATCAGGGACTATTACATTGCAATTAATATCATGGTTGTCGCAATAGAATTGACATAATACAAGTATTTTTAATGATCCTCTATTAGAAAACATATATAACTCAGCTGAGATGCTGCAAGAACATAACAGTTTGTTTTATTCATATGCAGGTAATACAGTTTGCTACCATACTTTTTTAATTATTGTTGAAGTTGTTAATAATCTGATGAAATAAGAATAAAATAATGTTCACAATATCATATTGAAAAAGTACTCAGATGTACTCGTAATGTTTTCTTAAAATCTGAGTACATTGAACACGAGTACGAGTACTTGATCATAATTTCTATAAGTATGAGTATTTCAAAAATGTACTCGAGTACACAAGTACCTTGGCCCCAGGTCTGCTGTAAATATATTTGTAAAAAGAAGGTAGCCCCAACTGTTCGGTGATCTAATGGATTGTGAAGTGTATTTATCACCGATTTCTTAATCACAGGTGCTACAAAGGTACTGGTTGGCAATGCGTGAATGTGCTCCCTCTGAATGCTCCAATTCACTATTCAATTTTATTGTACATGAATTAAACTATACGGCCAAACCACCACGGCACACAGAACATGCACCACAATTAAGTAAGTATATCCTAACATTGAACAATGAGGCATTTGGTGAAGAGATCGTTGACCTGCCCCACTGGAGATGCATCGAGTGCCTCAATGGGCATCGAGGAACCATTGGAGGCAGAAGATGACACGCAGATCGCACCACAGGTAGGTTAAGGTAACATAGAAGTACATCAAAAAGTTATGGGCGACTCTCATTGTCAGTGAAGCCAACAATGCGACATTGAATTTCGTGTTGCTTGAAGTAGCTGACACGTGTGCCTGAACCACATCTATCAAAATCCCATACTTATGCCCGCAAATATTTGTAAAAGTAATAAAAATAAAAAAGCAATGTCCTGTAATATGGCTTGAATAAAGACATTTGAAAGAATCGTGTACTGCTGAAAGTGTGCATTCATTACACTGTTAACTGTTTTTGTAATGTGCTAAAATGAGTGTTCTTTGAAGGTGCACACACCGCCGCCGCCGCCGCCACTCTCCGCCGCCGCCACCACTCCGCCGCGACCACTCCGCCGCGACCACTCCGCCGCGACCACTCCGCCGCCACCTCTCCGCCGCGACCACTCCGTCGCCGCCACCACACCGCCGCCGCCACCACACCGCCGCCGCTGCCCACCGGTAGCCTCAGTAACACCCACTGCTCCTCCGGCGAACAGCTCAGTCGGCTATTTTCAGCTGGGCTTCAGTTTTGGCGGCAACAACTCGGCTACAGAGACAATGAGGGTAACTTCTCTTGCGACGTATTATACAAATTATGGTATGGTTTTTAACTTATTCTACGTAAAAATTAATTCACCGACTGATTGTGATCGCTTCCTTTCAGCTGTCGCATGTGATATTGCAGTCGACACGTCTGTCGGAGGGGCACTAAGTTATCACAACAGTTGGTTATCTATTCTGTTTCTGCTATACTTCTATGTCCAGCTTGTTACGGAGGCACTCACTAGCTTGGTTTAATAGACCTATGCATGTGTATATAGCTATACACAGTATGTAGGATATGTAAATATGCAGATATGTAAATATCCATCCAGGTAACCCTGGCATTTGAATGTTTCAAATTAGATTGGCTATCATCTGCAGATGGGCGACTGGTTGGTGGAATTGATGAATATGTACAGTTGCAAATATGTTGTTGACTATCAGGGCTGGGCCCAATTACGTAATTGTAATTGATTACAGCAAAATTGTGTAATTGTAATTGTAATTGATTATGGTTTCAAATTTGTGCTGTAATTGTAATTGTTATATTTTGTATAATTGAAAATTTATTTCAATTACAATCAATTACAATCAATTACAGTACGTTTCGTATCACAAACTACCTGAACAAACTGTCAATAAAATATAATTTATGTCTCATACAGGTTCAGGGTTGTTTGATTTAAATCATTTTATTTAAATCATTGATTTAAATCATGATTTAAATCATGATTTAAATCACTCCAAAAAGATCATTGATTTATGATTTTTTTTACTTCCGATTTTTGTAATCGCTAATTTATATGAATTTAGCACAAATAATTGTTTACAAGCATTGAGATCAACAGAGTTTTGTATGTCTTTTAATACAAAAGCACAAAGTGTGCACACTTGTGTAGCTGTATTGACACCAGATAGCCTGACCGTCAAATATTTTATGACATTGTGTATGTCTGAGCTATTCCCTTTTTGAATGCAGTGAAGCTACACAAAGTTGTCTTCCAGAGGAAGTATCTTTTCAAGTCAGAAGCCCTGAGTTAAAGTCCACTTAGAGCTTGTGCTAGTTGTTACCAATTCAGTATGTTGACTCAAATGAGACAGTCTGGGCTACCATTGTTTAATACTGTACCAGTTTGCAGTCTGGTTAGAGACCCTTAGAGTACACAGGGCCATGGACAGGTGCTAATCCACCCTCTCAGCAAACAATAATTAGCACTGCTACAGCCACAGACACACAGCAAGCTTTCCTTTCCAAGACAGATTATGCAACTACAGGGGGTGAAGCCTTGTGGACATTGTCTAATGTCTTTATATAAGCAAAAATCATGTACCCTTTGTTAAGACAAGTACCTAGATTGATTTGAAAGAGTTTATAAATACATCAACATATATATATATATATATATATATATATATATATATATATATATATATATATATATATATATATATATATATATATATAATTTATTAATGTCTATATACCAGATTTAAAATATATATTTATTAATAAAAATATGTTTAAACGGCTGTCTTTTTATTTAGTACAATTCAAAATTCAAGCCACAATTCTTCAACAATTTACAATCATTACCATTATATTTGTTTATCAATTGTGTACAAAATATTGAAATTCAGCAAAAGTGCAAAACTATATAATTAACAAATGCTGAATATATTTGGTTCCGTATAATGTAATTGTAATTGAAATTGAAACAGTGTAATTGTAATTGAATTGAAAAATTATGAGTGTAATTGTAATTGAACTAAAAAAATTAATGTAATTGTAATTGTAATTGATATAATTATGTGTAATTGAACCCACCCCTGTTGACTATATGTAAATATGTTGTTGACTATATGTAAATATGTTGTTGATTATATGTAAATATGCAGATTATGTAAATAGACAAAGGTGTATATACAATAGCATTTTATCATCATGTTGTACAGGGAAGTTGTTGCAGGGTGCGTTTCAATCTAATCATCTACCACATCTGGCTTCCAAAGGGTCTCCAAATATGCCAAAAGGCATCACAATTAGCTGTTATCAAGGTATACCCCAACTGGTCATTGGTCTGCCATTTCTGTGATTCTGTAATCTCCTATCACAGTGTACACAGTGTAGGGCCAGGTGGTGATAAACTCAGAGAGAGCTACAGCTCACAGGTTTATTATGCAAGAATACTGACTGGGCTTGAAGCCAAGAGACTCAAGGTATGCAAAATAGGGTACAACCTCAAAACACAACTGGCAAGTAAACCAATTCGCCGGGTATAACACAGTAAATAGAATGGGTGTACACCAACAAAACCCCCTGGGACATATCTTGATGTGAACATTGCTCATGTACTGGTATGAATTATTTGTGGTTACATTTTATGAGCAGAATTGCTTTGAAATGGCTTAGTAGATTGGAGAGACTTATTAGGATTTCAAATGGTTGTGGCCTTTGTTTATAGTTGTACTGTATTCCGTGTTATTAAACATTAATTAATGAACCAAGCAAACATAACATTATATTTATAAGGAACAATAATATTGATCTAGCAAATTGTATATATAATCATGAAGTCGCAGTTCAACAAAATGTACAAACATCACCAAGTCCATTATATTTGTTTATTAATCATATTATTCATACACAGTCATCAACACACACGCTACATAATAAACAAATGGTTCTGCATAATACATATGCAATTGAAATGGCGTAATTGTAGTTGATTTGGAAATTTTAGAAGTGTAATTTTAATGGAACTAACAAATTTAAAGTAATTGTAATTTATTTAATTTTTTTGTAATTGGACCCAGCCCTGGTGTCTAACAGACAGAGACAGAGGAGAATAGTGGAGGACTGTGTCTTGGAGACAGAGGAGGACAGTGGAGGACTGTGTCTAGGAGACAGATGTCAATAAGTGGCAGACAGGTGTGCTGCCAGAGCACATACAAGTTACACTTGGAATGTTAAGATGGATTTTTTTTATTGTATTTTATGTTTATTCCAGGTTTAACAAAGAAATAATAGCATACATTGCCGCATGCCATGTTTGCCACATATTTAGATGTATTTGTAAGGATAAAATATTCTATTTAAGGTATTATTTTTGAAAAAAATTGTAGACTCTCTAAATAAATTAAAATAAGTAGCAAACATCATAACTTAAAGGGTTGCACTGATGTTATATATATATATATATATATATATATATATATATATATATATATATATATATATATATATATATCTAACTTTTAACTCAAGATCAAGTAGAGTAACAGGTCTATCTTTTTAGACTTTGGTTTTGCTTCCAAAATAATTGATGAACATTCTGTGAAAATGTCAGGCAAATGTCATGGAATTTGGTAATAGTGACAGTTGTCTTACCACCTACGTATATGAGTAGCATGCCTTATGAGGATAGTAGAGGAATGTATCTAGCAAAACCTAAATACAGACTTCCCCACTAAACAACGGCCACTGGTGGACGGAAAGATTAATGACTTTTCAGAAAAACTTAAGAATAGGTATTTTGTTAGAGTTTGAACCACACACTTTACATCCAGTTTACAATGACAGGTAAACCACCTGTAGGTAAACACAGTCAAAACAATGGCGTTCCTCTCTAGAACAGTAGATAGGTTACCATGTATGTCCAGTGACTTCAAAAAGAATGAATTTGTCACTGACAAATGGACACATCAGCTGCGTACAGGCAGAGTAACATCACGTCTATTTAAATGCGGGCGTGTCATGTTCGCCACAGCCAGGGTGATAGCGGGGCAATAGCAGCAGTCACCGACCAGTCGACATACCACGACACGACCATGGGTGATATCTGGTGGGTTGTTGGGTCATAAACGACGGGTCATGTTCAGTGACAGAACATACAGGAAAGTACACACTACAGTAAAGGTGACAGCACCGGCACCGGCAAAAGTGGACACCTCCTGTGTAGTTGTGTTGTGACAAGTTAACTGTGAGAAAAAAAACTGTCTATTACTGTGCTACCCCAAACAATGACACAATCAGTCACAGCCATGGCCACACGATACGGAGAAATCGTCATACTCACATCGTCCCATTTTATGAATTTGTTCCCACGAATCAGCGAGTCCGGGACTTGTATTTCCCTGAGCTGTACGACGTGAACGCCCGTCTTGGCGCCCGCCATGGCGACCAGGGACGGCGGTAGTAGACTGACGGGGCGCGCGACTCTCTCCCGGGAGAAAGGCCCGTCACGTCGCAGTCAACGCCGGCAGATCAAGCTAACAGGCGACGCATCGGCTGGCGAAGGACGTCGTCTGCTCTTAGTGCTTTATTCGCTAATGCCCGACGTACTTTAAATTCAAAGCAATCGATATATCCCACGAGGACAGACCTCGTCACAGCGAGACGGAGTTTCATTCACCGACGGTTGGCCACGTGATCCGGCCAAAATGGCGGCGTCAACAACAACAACACGGCCCGCTGAGGCAGGACGCGGGACTTTTATGGCACACGTTAGCGATAAGTGGCTATTAAGTGCGGTTCGCCGGTGATAGCAATTAAGGGGGGCGCGACGCGTACTAGCGTGGCTCTCAGGTAGCGTTTCTTTAGTAGTATTGTAGTTAATTGTAGTTTATGTATAACTTATTTGGGACTTATTTGCAAAACCACAATTCATTTGTGCGTGCGTGCGTGCGTGCGTGCGTGCGTAAAAACGTATTGCAAATATTTTTGCAATATTGTAAATTTTCATGTACTTTTGAAGGTATTGCATACAATCCAGGCACTGCAACACGCAACACTCGGAGTATTGCGCCCATCCCCGGCGTGCGTGCAAATTAATCATTGGACTTCTATAAAAGAGAACAGTGCGAAAATAATTGCAAAATTATAGGGTCTAGATACAGACATGACGCACACAGCTATTTGTGGCGGTCATTGTCAGCGAGACAAACTTATGTTCCACAGCCCTGGCTTGGATCGATTTATTTGCAGTAATTTACACAATTGTTGCAATGACAGCACATTACAGCACGAGCCGGGTGTACAATTGGCGCTAGTTTTGGCCGCGCCCACAATGTGGTCGCACCATAGTTTTGGCCGCGCCCACAATGTGGTCGCACCATAGAGTTACATCATTAATCACCCCCCTATAAACAAGAGCGACAAGCCAGCTCACTGCAGTGAAGCGGGTGTGGACCACTGGCCGGCATTTCATTGCACGGCAGAAACAGTTGCATCCACTGCAAGACACATAGGGTAGTACTGTTTATAGTGTGAATATAGCATGTTAAAAATAGTTGTCTAACATATGTAAGTAAGTAAGTAAGTAAGTGAGTAAGTAAGTTAATGTATTTCCTCCTCACCATCATCATTTACAATATAAGGCAAACAAAAGCAATGAAGATGAGGTGGCTACCAGAGAATTATAATCTAGTAGCCAGTGAGGATGACCCCAGGAACCAATTAACTTGAAGATTTGTCATTGTCATTTGTTCTTAATGGAGCATGGCTACCAGACTGATAAATAATTTGGGTGAGGGTGGTCCCAGCAGTTGTGTTATAAGTGTGGGCAGTTGGGTTGTTCATACATGCATTAGTGTTAAACTCTTCAAGACAAACATCTTGGAGGCTTGCTGGAGAAAATTGTGGGACAACGAATATGGTTATTTCCAGTGTGGCTTACAGCTGTACGAATCAACAGAAGACAGGATCTGACATCTCGTTATTTTCAGGTAATTTATGTTGCAAATGTTTGTGCTGTGTTAGTTTATATGTGAATGAATGTAACAGTTTCGAAAATGTTCATAAATATCAATATATTAAAGATACGTTTGTTTTTCTTGGGGGAGCGTACATTAAGTGTTTCCCAGTAGTCACATTGATTGGGTGCAACATAAAATGTTATAGGGGTAGGATTCAGTTTTATAAATAATGTGTGCGTGCATGTATGCATATTTGTAACTCTTTTATAAAACTCTACTAGATGTCAGCTCATTAATAAGATTTTTTTTCTTTATTAAGTCATCTGCATTTAATGAGGTTCTCCCTTTTTTGGTCGTCGTTTGCCTTTTCTTCGTTGTATGAACCACTATCATGTAACTCATTCTGTACACATTGCAACATTCATTGCATTCTATGCATTTGTTTGACAAACCATGTGAAAGGTTGCCTACTAAAACAATTGACAGCTTAAATGAGAGAGCACATTTCTTTACATGAGGCGTGTCCTTGGGCAAGTTGGCCAGATAACATTCGAGAGATCTTGGAAGATGGGAAAAGAATATTTTTGGGACCTTAGAGAAGAATGTCCAACAGGGCTTAATGATATTTTGACCTCTTGCAGTCATTATCTAATACATGTATAGAGCATTTCAGAAAGTTCAGTTTCGATCATGTTTAGTGGTGCTACTGTTATAGTTAATATGTTATGGTATTTGATATACAAGGTGCATGGATAGATTGTGCAAGTAATAAGGTATTAGGTATATATAGCTATATAGTAATAATCTCTTATTAGTACTGTATATCTGTAGATATATGATGAAGACTGGGTGCTGTACAGTATAAACACTGGGCTTCCAGTGGGTTCTTGCCATGCAGTAGTATGAATGTCACTGGTCCATGCCAGCATCACTTTATCATGTGTCAACTGATAAGAGTTTAGCGGTCTTGTTTTACTAACGGGTGTTCTATTTATGTCTATGGGTCGCACCTGCAGTGAGGTAGCACCCGCCGTGTGTTGTCGCACCCGCAGAGTGGTCGCACCCGCAATGAGGTCGCACCCGCAGTGTGGTCGGAGCATAGACATACACCCTTAGTAAAACAAGACCGCTGAGCTCTTGTCAGTTGACACATGATAAAGTGATGCCGGCATGGACCAGTGACATTCATGCTGCTGCACGGCAAGAACCCACTGGAGGCCCAGTGTTTATACACCCAGTTTTCATCATAATTTTATATCTATAGATATACAGTACTAATAAGAGATTATTATTATATAGCTATATATACCTAATACCTTATTACGTGCACAATCTATCCATGCACCTTGTATATCAAACATCATAACATACTAACTATAACAGTAGAACCACTAAACATGATCAAAACTGAACTTTCTGAAGTGCTCTATACATGTATTAGCTAATGACTGCAAGTGGTCAAAATCTCATTAAGCCCTGTTGGACATTCTTCTCTAGTCCCAAAAATATTCTTTTCCCATCTTCCAACACATTCCCAGCTGCTCCATCACAGCCATTTCCACCTGCAGATCAATATCTTTCTCGAATGTTATCTGGCCAACTTGCCCAAGGACACGCCTCATGTAAAGAAATGTGCTCTCTCATTTAAGCTGTCAATTGTTTTAGTAGGCAACCTTTCACATGGTTTGTCAAACAAATGCATAGAATGCAATGCATGTTGCAATGTGTACATAATGAGTTACATGATAGTGGTTCATACAAAGATGGAAAGGCAAACGACGACCAAAAAGGGGAGAGCCTCATTAAATGCAGATGACTTAATAAAGAAACATTTTTTATTAATGAGCTGACATCTAGTAGAGTTTTAAAAAAGTTACAAATATGCATAGACGCCAGACATGCCAAGTCTACCGGTTTTCCCGGTAGTCTACCGATTTTTCACCTCTTCTACCGGTCTACCGGTCGGTAGAACATTTCTACCGGTTTTTGTGATTTTGGTGAAACATTATTTCTTTCATTTTATCGGCAAAATCGGCACGGTTGAGCGAAAAATCTCGACTTTCCGGTATATCCCGTTTGAATCTGAATCTCAGCCTCGATTCCGGCGATCAGTGATATCGCAGCTACACGCCCTCGTGATCTCTGCTATATAATTATAGCGAGTATAGCTCCCCGCCAGAACTGTTACATTTTTTCTTTCGCTTGAGTTATTTCTATCTACAATTTTTAATCATTGATCGCTAGTTTCTCCACGGCACGATGAAGCGCGCCTCGGCAGCTAAGCCGCGGGCACCGCCTACACCGCCTAAGAAGGCGAAGTATGCCAATGCTTACAAGGTTGCCTTCGGCTTCGAGGCCGATTTTCCGTGGGTCGGAAAAAGTTCGCGATCGACGAACCATGGCATGCATTTTGTCGTTCGTGCAGTCGACACTTTTTCATTGCGTCTGTCCATTTAGGCAATTTATTATGATTACTTAATGTACATTATTACTTAGTTAGTAGTCGTTATAAAAAAAATGGTTAACTGTTAGTGTTATACACCGCTTATGGAATAATGCACTAATGGCGGATTGGTGGCTACGCCTACGGCTACGAATTTCTTTTGCCTTTTGCCTTGAACTTGACCACTGGAATTTCAGCCGCACCCTTGGTACCGGTACTTGGTACTGTCAGCACTGCTGAAGTGCAAGTTGAACGAGGACACTATCTGTACCGAGTTCGCTCCCTGTGAGCGCACACTGCGGCTGGCGCGTGTCGCGTGCACGTCATACAACGACTTGTGCACTAGCTCGGCACAGGAGCGAGTGTGAATTTTATTTACAACATTTTGTTGTACAGCTGTGTCTATATGTTGTTTGTATTTTGTTGTACAGCTGTATCTATATGTTGTTTGTATTTTGTTGTACAGCTGTATCTATATGTTGTTTGTATTTTGTTGTACAGCTGTATCTATATGTTGTTTGTATTTTGTTGTACAGCTGTATCTATATGTTGTTTGTATTTTGTTGTACAGCTGTATCTATGTTGTTTGTATTTTGTTGTACAGCTGTGTCTATATGTTGTTTGTATTTTGTTGTACAGCTGTATCTATGTTGTTTGTATTTTGTTGTACAGCTGTATCTATGTTGTTGTTTTTTTTTGTACAGCTGTGTCTATATGTTGTTTGTATTTTGTTGTACAGCTGTATCTATATGTTGTTTGTATTTTGTTGTACAGCTGTGTCTATATGTTGTTTGTATTTTGTTGTACAGCTGTATCTATATTTTGTTTGTATTTTGTTGTACAGCTGTATCTATATGTTGTTTGTATTTTGTTGTACAGCTGTGTCTATATGTTGTTTGTATTTTGTTGTACAGCTGTATCTATATGTTGTTTGTATTTTGTTGTACAGCTGTATCTATATGTTGTTTGTATTTTGTTGTACAGCTGTATCTATATGTTGTTTGTATTTTGTTGTACAGCTGTGTCTATATGTTGTTTGTATTTTGTTGTACAGCTGTATCTATATGTTGTTTGTATTTTGTTGTACAGCTGTATCTATATGTTGTTTGTATTTTGTTGTACAGCTGTGTCTATATGTTGTTTGTATTTTGTTGTACAGCTGTATCTATATATTGTTTGTATTTTGTTGTACAGCTGTGTCTATATGTTGTTTGTATTTTGTTGTACAGCTCTATCTATATGTTGTTTGTAGTTTGTTGTACAGCTGTATCTATATGTTGTTTGTATTTTGTTGTACAGCTGTATCTATGTTGTTTGTATTTCGTGTATTTATACATCAGTGTATTTTTTATTTATGTCATTTGCACATTCCAGGCAGTTTTTACATTTGTTTTTATCAGTCTCAGTCAGAATTGTGTATAGCTTCGTATGTTTCTTGCATGGTATTTTTATTTCATTTATCAGTATTGCCTTATTTAACGCTATTATTCTGTAATCTCTACTTTATTAAGTGCCCTTTTATCAACATGATGCTTCATGCTGATTGGTCTTGTTTCTTACATTGCTGCATGTCTAGCCTGTTTGTAATTATTGTTGTATAATTTTTATATATTTTTATCATTTGAACATTTCAGTATAGAATGTGTGTGTTTGCGTAATTGAAATGTGGAGCATTTTATTGATTGTTTTCACTGTTGTGTTTTTGCCCATTACCTTAATTTTATGGCCCTTGCATCGTTCTTAGTATTTTTTATATGATTTATAATTTTTTGGGCAATGCATTTTAGGATTTTGTATATATTATTAATTATTTATATTGTATATAATTGTCATTTCTTGTGTATTAGAAGTATATGCTGTGTATGTTTATGTAATTGAAAAGTGGAGCATCTAGCTATTTTCGCTGCTATTTCACTGCTATATTTTTTATCCATTACCTAATTTTTTTATGCACCTTTCATTATGCTCAGTATTTTTACCTGCATTTTAGCCTGTTGTATAATTATGTTATTTATGTACCTATATGTACCTTATTTAAATTGTATATAATTACCATTTCTTGTGTGTATTAAAATAATGTGTTTAACCATTGTGATTAATAGTGTGTTTGTTGTGCTGTGTCTCGAGTGTGGCTGCCGGTCGTCGATGCAAATTTTTGTCGTACGCGCTAATCTACCCCTTTCGGGCCTTCCGAACTTGGCATGTTTGATACACGCACGCACACATTATTTATCAAACTGAATCCTACCCCTATAACATTTTATGTTGCACCCAATCAACGTGACTACTGGGAAACACTTAATGTACGCTAGCCCCCCAAAAAACGTACGTATCTGTAATATATTGATATTTCAGAACATTTTCAAAACTGTTACATTCATTCACATATACACTAACACAGCACAAACATTTGTGACATAAATTACCTGAAAATAACGAGATGTTAGATCCTGTCTTCTGTCGATTCGTACAGCTGTAAGCCACACAGGAAATAACCATATTCGTTGTCCCACAACTTTCTCCAGCAAGCCTCCAAAATGTTTGCCTTGGAGAATTTAACACTAATGCACGATGCTCACTCCAGTATGAACAACCCAACTGCCCACACTTATAACACAACTGCTGGGACCACCCTCACCCAAATTATTAATCAGTCTGGTGGCCTTGCCCCATTAAGAACAAATGACAATGACAAATCTTCAAGTTAATTGGTTCCTAGTGTCATCGTCACTAGCTACTAGCAGGATAAGTTTATACTTCTCTGGTAGCCATCTCAACTTCATTGCTTTTGTTTGCCTTATTTTGTACATGATGATGGTGAGGAGGAAATAAATTAACTTACTTACTTACTTACTTACTTACTTACATATGTTAGACAACTATTTATAACATGCTATGTTCACACTATAAACAGTACTACCCTATGTGTCATGCAGTGGATGCAACTGTTTCTGCCGTGCAATGAAATGCCGGTCAGTGGTCCACGCCCGCTTCACTGCTGTGAGCTGGCTTATCGCTCTTGTGTATAGGGGGATGATTAATGATGTAACTCTTGTGTATAGGGGGGTGATTAATGATGTAACTCTTGTGTATAGGGGGGTGATTAATGATGTAACTCTTGTGTATAGGGGGATGATTAATGATGTAATTCTTGTGTATAGGGGGATGATTAATGATGTAACACTTGTGTATAGGGGGTGATTAATGATGTAACTCTTGTGTATAGGGGGTGATTAATGATGTAACTCTTGTGTATAGGGGGGTGATTAATGATGTAACTCTTGTGTATAGGGGGGTGATTAATGATGTAACTCTTGTGTATAGGGGGGGGGTGATTAATGATGTAACTCTTGTGTATAGGGGGGTGATTAATGATGTAACTCTTGTGTATAGGGGGGGGGTGATTAATGATGTAACTCTTGTGTATAGGGGGGTGATTAATGATGTAACTCTTGTGTATAGGGGGGTGATTAATGATGTAACTCTTGTGTATAGGGGGGTGATTAATGATGTAACTCTTGTGTATAGGGGGTGATTAATGATGTAACTCTTGTGTATAGGGGGGTGATTAATGATGTAACTCTATGGGTCGCAGTCGCAATGAGGTCGCGCCCGCAGCATAACCAAACCCGCAATGTTGAACAATGAAAAACACCCTTAGTGCGGTCGTACCCGCGATATGGTGACACGTCGCCAGTACAAAAAAAGACAGTGATGCGATACAATGTACGTGGCGCCATCTTGTGATTAATATCGAGTTGAAGAACAGCCACTTTAATAATAATGTTTAAAGATCTGGCTGAGTTGTCCGGCGTTGCACAGGAGAAAAGGCAGCCACTGCAAAAAGACTCACTGCTACTAAAATCGTGGTACAGCAATGCCACAGGCAATGTCACAGGCAATGTCACAGGCAATGTCACAGGCAGTGACAACTTCATGCGCCGAAAGAGCCACAAAATACTTTAAAATATAGAAATGTTGGCTATAAATTTGTTTAGTTGAATCTTGTCCAGAAAGAGATTACACTAACATAGCCCAGTGAATCCAGACCGAATCGCCAGAGACTAAAGTGTTGATATTGTATCATATTTCAGGTAATACCTGAAGGTGGGCGTGGCCGTGGCCGTGGGCGTGGCCGTGGGCGTGTGCGTGTGCGTGTGCGTGTGCGTGTGCGTGTGCGTGTGTGTTGCCAGCCTGGAATTGTTTGTTTCCTGGTTGACTGTGAGCCGTGAGAAACTGCGGAATTGCTGCCCGCGTCTTCCGTAACCGTTACGGATTAATCAATTATATTTTAAATCTGTCTCCGACTATTGACTGATTGTGTATCGATATATGGGCTCTGCATTTGCGTTAGATGTCGATGTAGTATTAAAATGACGAACACGACTTTATATTGATTTAACATATAGGCCCTAAGCCACTGCTTTGAAAAGTACAGGCCTACCAGAATAACACCAATACACCTACTTGGATGGACAACAAGTGTTGCTGCAACGTTATCTTCAAGAGTTCCACGTATAGTTTGTTCAGTTTTGCAGTCGGATTTAATATGAGTAATTCCAGGGGTGTCCACCAGGACCCCTATTTATTTCAGCCGGGTGTTTTAATCAAGTCAAAATTACCAGTTGTCGAGATAACAGTTGGAGGGCTCCTGCACACTTGTTCCTCGGTTGTCGAGATAACAGTTAGAAGCCTCATGCACACTTGTTCCTCAGATGGACATTTCTAACACACAGACAAGGGAAATCGTCACCAGTAATGCCGTTTGTCCTCATTCTTTCTGATTCCCCACCTGCCTTATTCTCGCAGAATGCTTGAAAACCAGTGCGCGAGACGATCGTCTTATTCGGAAGGATGCACGACCAAGCACACGTTGGTGCTGTACATTTGACCGGGAAGAAGAAGACTAACCCAAAGTGTTGTAGACAGTCATATACTGAGCATGTCGATCGGGGTGGCGCGTACAACGATATAGTTCTCACTCTATAATGATTTCAATCATTTCACAAGTTACAGCAGTGGCGAACATTTTAAAGTTATCAAGGAAGCTCGAAAGCTTGATCATAAGGTTGGTGTCTGAAGATAATTGTCGTGTGGAACAACTAGTTTATTGCTGCAATACACAGGTGGTGTCGTCACAACTCTACCCTGTGGTGTTGATCGAGTTCAAACCAGAATTGGTTGAATTTTCAAGATAGTGGGTAGGAGGATGGAGTTACTAAATATTTTACATATTTAAACGAAACAAATATTCATGCTATTTGGTCACATTTCGTATGTACAATTTACTGTTTTATAATATAAAGTGATTCCATCTTATAATAAACAGTGATCCCATCTTATAATATACAGTGATACCATCTTATAATATACAGTGCTCCCATCTTATGATATACAGTGATCCCATCTTATGATATACAATGATCCCATCTTATGATATACAATAATCCCATCTTATAATATACAGTGATACCATCTTATGATATACAGTGATCCCATCTTATGATATACAGTGATCCCATCTTATGATATACAGTGATCCCATCTTATGATATACAGTGATCCCATCTTTTGTATAATAACAGTGATCCTATTTTATAATATACAGTGAACCCATCTTATAATATACAGTGATCCCATCTTATAATATACAGTGAACCCATCTTACAATATACAGTGATCCCATCTTATAATATACAGTGAACCCCTCTTATAATATACAGTGATCCCATCTTATAATATACAGTGATACCATCTTATAATATACAGTGCTCCCATCTTATGATATACAGTGATCCCATCTTATGATATACAATGATCCCATCTTATAATATACAGTGATACCATCTTATAATATACAGTGATCCCATCTTATGATATACAATAATCCCATCTTATACTATACAGTGATACCATCTTATGATATACAGTGATCCCATCTTATGATATACAGTGATCCCATCTTATGATATACAGTGATCCCATCTTATGATATACAGTGATCCCATCTTTTGTATAATAACAGTGATCCTATTTTATAATATACAGTGAACCCATCTTATAATATACAGTGATCCCATCTTATAATATACAGTGAACCCATCTTACAATATACAGTGATCCCATCTTATAATATACAGTGAACCCATCTTATAATATACAGTGAACCCCTCTTATAATATACAGTGATCCCATCTTATAATATACAGTGATACCATCTTATAATATACAGTGCTCCCATCTTATGATATACAGTGATCCCATCTTATGATATACAATGATCCCATCTTATAATATACAGTGATACCATCTTATAATATACAGTGATCCCATCTTATGATATACAATAATCCCATCTTATAATATACAGTGATACCATCTTATGATATACAGTGATCCCATCTTATGATATACAGTGATCCCATCTTATGATATACAGTGATCCCATCTTATGATATACAGTGATCCCATCTTTTGTATAATAACAGTGATCCTATTTTATAATATACAGTGAACCCATCTTATAATATACAGTGATCCCATCTTATAATATACAGTGAACCCATCTTACAATATACAGTGATCCCATCTTATAATATACAGTGAACCCATCTTATAATATACAGTGAACCCCTCTTATAATATACAGTGATCCCATCTTATAATATACAGTGATCCCATCTTATAATATACAGTGATCCCATCTTATGATATACAGTGAACCCATCTTATAATATACAGTGAACCCATCTTATAATATACAGTGAACCCCTCTTATAATATACAGTGATCCCATCTTATAATATACAGTGATCCCATCTTATAATATACAGTGAACCCATCTTATAATATACAGTGATCCCATCTTATATGTTGCCATGCAGCAAACAAAACTTTCCCACGATAATCCCCCCTAGAGAGATCACCCTCACCGCAAGTGTACCCTGTGTATCAAAACAGTGATTGATGGCAACATCCACGTACACGAAGCCGTGCTGCAGTAAACAAGTCAACATCCTCGTACATGAAGCCGTGCTGCAGTAAACAAGTCAACATCCACGTACATGAAGCCGTGCTGCAGTAAACAAGTCAACATCCACGTACATGAAGCCGTGCTGCAGTAAACAAGTCAACATCCTCGTACATGAAGCCATGCTGCAGTAAACAAGTCAACATCCACGTACATGAAGCCGTGCTGCAGTAAACAAGTCAACGTCCACGTACATGAAGCCTTGCTGCAGTAAACAAGTCAACATCCTCGTACATGAAGCCTTGCTGCAGTAAACAAGTCAACATCCTCGTACATGAAGCCTTGCTGCAGTAAACAAGTCAACATCCTCGTACATGAAGCAGTGCTGCAGTAAACATGTCAACATCCACGTACATGAAGCCGTGCTGCAGTAAACATGTCAACATCCACGTACATGAAGCCGTGCTGCAGTAAACAAGTCAACATCCTCATACATGAAGCCGTGCTGCAGTAAAACAAGTCAACATCCACGTACATGAAGCCGTGCTGCAGTAAACAAGTCAACATACTCGTACATTAAGCCGTGCTGCAGTAAACAAGTCAACATCCACGTACATGAAGCCGTGCTGCAGTAAACAAGTCAACATACTCGTACATTAAGCCGTGCTGCAGTAAACAAGTCAACATCCACGTACATGAAGCCGTGCTGCAGTAAACAAGTCAACATCCTCGTACATGAAGCCTTGCTGCAGTAAACATGTCAACATCCACGTACATGAAGCCGTGCTGCAGTAAACAAGTCAACATCCTCGTACATGAAGCCGTGCTGCAGTAAACAAGTCAACATCCTCGTACATGAAGCCGTTCTGCAGTAAACAAGTCAACATCCACGTACATGAAGCCGTTCTGCAGTAAACAAGTCAACATCCACGTACATGAAGCCGTGCTGCAGTAAACAAGTCAACATCCTCGTACATGAAGCCGTGCTGCAGTAAACAAGTCAACATCCTCGTACATGAAGCCGTGCTGCAGTAAACAAGTCAACATCCACGTACATGAAGCCGTGCTGCAGTAAACAAGTCAACATCCTCGTACATGAAGCCGTGCTGCAGTAAACAAGTCAACATCCTCGTACATGAAGCCGTGCTGCAGTAAACAAGTCAACATCCACGTACATGAAGCCGTGCTGCAGTAAACAAGTCAACATCCTCGTACATGAAGCCGTGCTGCAGTAAACAAGTCAACATCCTCGTACATGAAGCCGTGCTGCAGTAAACAAGTCAACATCCTCGTACATGAAGCCGTGCTGCAGTAAACAAGTCAACATCCACGTACATGAAGCCGTGCTGCAGTAAACAAGTCAACATCCTCGTACATGAAGCCGTTCTGGAGTAAACAAGTCAACATCCACGACACCCTGATCGCCTTCTATGCAAGCAGCGTTTCCTCCGAAAAGCCACTGCTATGGACGATGGGGACAGCGTGGTAGTGACGTCAGCAGACGACGAGTCAGGCAATGCATGGAGCGAGGACAGTGATGACATATAATGCATTCATTAGAACAATAAGAGTAATAATGATGCTAGTTTCCTTATGAATATATAATTGGACAATGAACAATGACTGAACACATTGTCGAGTTCCTATTTTAGTTATACACAAAACCAAGTGTTTCATTTGATAGCCTTTTAGCAAGATCACGTTGTAGTATAGTAGTGTCGGCGCAGTATTGTAGTATAATAGTGTCGGCGCAGTGTTGTAGTATAGTAGTGTCGGCCCAGTGTTGTAGTATAGTAGTGTCGGCCCAGTATTGTAGTATAATAGTGTCGGCCCAGTATTGTAGTATAGTAGTGTCGGCCCAGTATTGTAGTATAATAGTGTCGGAGCAGTATTGTAGTATAGTAGTGTAGGCGCTGTGTTGTAGCATAGTAGTGTCGGCGCTGTGTTGTAGCATAGTAGTGTCGGCCCAGTATTGTAGTATAATAGTGTCGGCGCAGTGTTGTAGTATAGTAGTGTAGGCGCAGTATTGTAGTATAGTAGTGTAGGCGCTGTGTTGTAGCATAGTAGTGTCGGCGCAGTGTTGTAGTATAGTAGTGTAGGCGCTGTGTTGTAGTATAGTAGTGTAGGCGCTGTGTTGTAGCATAGTAGTGTCAGCCCAGTATTGTAGTATAGTAGTGTAGGCGCTGTGTTGTAGCATAGTAGTGTAGGCGCTGTGTTGTAGTATAGTAGTGTAGGCGCTGTGTTGTAGCATAGTAGTGTAGGCGCTATGTTGTAGTATAGTAGTGTAGGCGCTGTGTTGTAGTATAGTAGTGTCGGCGCAGTATTGTAGTATAATAGTGTCGGCGCAGTGTTGTAGTATAGTAGTGTCGGCCCAGTATTGTAGTATAGTAGTGTCGGCCCAGTATTGTAGTATAATAGTGTCGGCGCAGTATTGTAGTATAGTAGTGTAGGCGCTGTGTTGTAGCATAGTAGTGTCGGCGCAGTGTTGTAGTATAGTAGTGTAGGCGCTGTGTTGTAGTATAGTAGTGTAGGCGCTGTGTTGTAGTATAGTAGTGTAAGCGCTGTGTTGTAGCATAGTAGTGTAGGCGCAGTGTTGTAGTATAGTAGTGTAGGCGCTGTGTTGTAGCATAGTAGTGTAGGCGCTGTGTTGTAGCATAGTAGTGTCGGCGCAGTATTGTAGTATAGTAGTGTCGGCCCAGTATTGTAGTATAATAGTGTCGGCGCTGTGTTGTAGTATAGTAGTGTAGGCGCTGTGTCGTAGTATAGTAGTGTCGGCCCAGTATTGTAGTATAATAGTGTCGGCGCAGTATTGTAGTATAGTAGTGTAGGCGCTGTGTTGTAGTATAGTAGTGTAGGCGCTGTGTTGTAGTATAGTAGTGTAGGCGCTGTGTTGTAGCATAGTAGTGTCGGCCCAGTATTGTAGTATAGTAGTGTAGGCGCTGTGTTGTAGTATAGTAGTGTAGGCGCTGTGTTGTAGTATAGTAGTGTAGGCGCTGTGTTGTAGCATAGTAGTGTCGGCCCAGTATTGTAGTATAGTAATGTAGGCGCTGAGTTGTAGTATAGTAGTGTAGGCGCTGTGTTGTAGTATAGTAGTGTAGGCGCTGTGTTGTAGTATAGTAGTGTAGGCGCTGTGTTGTAGTATAGTAGTGTAGGCGCTGTGTTGTAGTATAGTAGTGTAGGCGCTGTGTTGTAGTATAGTAGTGTAGGCGCAGTATTGTAGTATAGTAGTGTAGGCGCTGTGTTGTAGTATAGTAGTGTAGGCGCTGTGTTGTAGTATAGTAGTGTAGGCGCTGTGTTGTAGCATAGTAGTGTCGGCGCTGTGTTGTAGTATAGTAGTGTAGGCGCTGTGTTGTAGTATAGTAGTGTAGGCGCTGTGTTGTAGTATAGTAGTGTAGGCGCAGTATTGTAGTATAGTAGTGTAGGCGCTGTGTTGTAGCATAGTAGTGTAGGCGCTGTGTTGTAGCATAGTAGTGTCGGCGCAGTATTGTAGTATAGTAGTGTCTGCCCAGTATTGTAGTATAATAGTGTCGACGCTGTGTTGTAGTATAGTAGTGTAGGCGCTGTGTTGTAGTATAGTAGTGTAGGCGCAGTATTGTAGTATAGTAGTGTAGGCGCAGTGTTGTAGTATAGTAGTGTAGGCGCTGTGTTGTAGTATAGTAGTGTAGGCGCTGTGTTGTATTATAGTAGTGTAGGCGCTGTGTTGTAGCATAGTAGTGTAGGCGCTGTGTTGTAGCATAGTAGTGTCGGCGCTGTGTTGTAGTATAGTAGTGTAGGCGCTGTGTTGTAGTATAGTAGTGTAGGCGCTGTGTTGTAGTATAGTAGTGTAGGCGCAGTGTTGTAGTATAGTAGTGTCTGCCCAGTATTGTAGTATTATAGTGTCGGCGCTGTGCTGTAGTATAGTAGTGTAGGCGCTGTGTTGTAGTATAGTAGTGTCGGCCCAGTATTGTAGTATAATAGTGTCGGCGCAGTATTGTAGTATAGTAGTGTAGGCGCTGTGTTGTAGTATAGTAGTGTAGGCGCTGTGTTGTAGTATAGTAGTGTAGGCGCTGTGTTGTAGCATAGTAGTGTCGGTCCAGTATTGTAGTATAGTAGTGTAGGCGCTGTGTTGTAGTATAGTAGTGTAGGCGCTGTGTTGAAGTATAGTAGTGTAGGCGCTGTGTTGTAGCATAGTAGTGTCGGCCCAGTATTGTAGTATAGTAGTGTAGGCGCTGTGTTGTAGTATAGTAGTGTAGGCGCTGTGTTGTAGTATAGTAGTGTAGGCGCTGTGTTGTAGTATAGTAGTGTAGGCGCTGTATTGTAGTATAGTAGTGTAGGCGCAGTATTGTAGTATAGTAGTGTAGGCGCAGTGTTGTAGTATAGTAGTGTAGGCGCTGTGTTGTAGTATAGTAGTGTAGGCGCTGTGTTGTAGTATAGTAGTGTAGGCGCTGTGTTGTAGTATAGTAGTGTAGGCGCTGTGTTGTAGTATAGTAGTGTAGGCGCTGTGTTGTAGTATAGTAGTGTAGGCGCTGTGTTGTAGCATAGTAGTGTAGGCGCAGTATTGTAGTATAGTAGTGTAGGCGCTGTGTTGTAGTATAATAGTGTAGGCGCAGTATTGTAGTATTGTAGTGTAGGCGCAGTGTTGTAGTATAGTAGTGTAGGCGCTGTATTGTAGTATAGTAGTGTAGGCGCTGTGTTGTAGTATTGTGGTGTAGGCGCTGTGTTGTAGTATAGTAGTGTAGGCGCAGTGTTGTAGTATAGTAGTGTAGGCGCTGTATTGTAGTATAGTAGTGTAGGCGCTGTGTTGTAGCATAGTAGTGTCGGCCCAGTATTGTAGTATAGTAATGTAGGCGCTGTGTTGTAGTATAGTAGTGTAGGCGCTGTGTTGTAGTATAGTAGTGTAGGCGCTGTGTTGTAGTATAGTAGTGTAGGCGCTGTGTTGTAGTATAGTAGTGTAGGCGCTGTGTTGTAGCATAGTAGTGTCGGCCCAGTGTTGTAGTATAGTAGTGTAGGCGCTGTGTTGTAGTATAGTAGTGTAGGCGCTGTGTTGTAGCATAGTAGTGTCGGCCCAGTATTGTAGTATAGTAGTGTAGGCGCTGTGTTGTAGTATAGTAGTGTAGGAGCTGTGTTGTAGTATAGTAGTGTAGGCGCTGTGTTGTAGCATAGTAGTGTCAGCCCAGTATTGTAGTATAGTAGTGTAGGCGCTGTGTTGTAGCATAGTAGTGTAGGCGCTGTGTTGTAGTATAGTAGTGTAGGCGCTGTGTTGTAGTATAGTAGTGTAGGCGCTGTGTTGTAGTATAGTAGTGTAGGCGCTGTGTTGTAGCATAGTAGTGTCGGCCCAGTATTGTAGTATAGTAGTGTAGGCGCAGTATTGTAGTATAGTAGTGTAGGCGCAGTGTTGTAGTATAGTAGTATAGTAGTGTAGGCGCTGTGTTGTAGTATAGTAGTGTAGGCGCTGTGTTGTAGTATAGTAGTGTAGGCGCTGTGTTGTAGTATAGTAGTGTAGGCGCTGTGTTGTAGTATAGTAGTGTAGGCGCTGTGTTGTAGTATAGTAGTGTAGGCGCTGTGTTGTAGCATAGTAGTGTAGGCGCAGTATTGTAGTATAGTAGTGTAGGCGCTGTGTTGTAGTATAGTAGTGTAGGCGCAGTATTGTAGTATTGTAGTGTAGGCGCAGTGTTGTAGTATAGTAGTGTAGGCGCTGTATTGTAGTATAGTAGTGTAGGCGCTGTGTTGTAGTATAGTAGTGTAGGCGCTGTGTTGTAGTATAGTAGTGTAGGCGCTGTGTTGTAGTATAGTAGTGTAGGCGCAGTGTTGTATTATAGTAGTGTAGGCGCTGTATTGTAGTATAGTAGTGTAGGCGCTGTGTTGTAGTATAGTAGTGTAGGCGCTGTGTTGTAGTATAGTAGCGTAGGCGCTGTGTTGTAGTATAGTAGTGTAGGCGCTGTGTTGTAGTATAGTAGTGTAGGCGCTGTGTTGTAGTATAGTAGTGTAGGCGCAGTGTTGTAGTATAGTAGTGTAGGCGCTGTATTGTAGTATAGTAGTGTAGGCGCTGTGTTGTAGTATAGTAGTGTAGGCGCTGTGTTTAGTATAGTAGTGTAGGCGCTGTGTTGTAGTATAGTAGTGTAGGCGCTGTGTTGTAGTATAGTAGTGTAGGCGCAGTGTTGTAGTATAGTAGTGTAGGCGCTGTGTTGTAGTATAGTAGTGTAGGCGCTGTGTTGTAGTATAGTAGTGTAGGCGCTGTGTTGTAGTATAGTAGTGTAGGCGCAGTATTGTAGTATAGTAGTGTAGGCGCTGTGTTGTAGTATAGTAGTGTAGGCGCTGTGTTGTAGTATAGTAGTGTAGGCGCTGTGTTGTAGCATAGTAGTGTAGGCGCTGTGTTGTAGCATAGTAGTGTCGGCGCTTTGTTGTAGTATAGTAGTGTAGGCGCTGTGTTGTAGTATAGTAGTGTAGGCGCTGTGTTGTAGTATAGTAGTGTAGGCGCAGTATTGTAGTATAGTAGTGTCTGCCCAGTATTGTAGTATAATAGTGTCGGCGCTGTGCTGTAGTATAGTAGTGTAGGCGCTGTGTTGTAGTATAGTAGGGTCGGCCCAGTAGTGTAGTATAATAGTGTCGGCGCAGTATTGTAGTATAGTAGTGTAGGCGCTGTATTGTAGTATAGTAGTGTAGGCGCTGTGTTGTAGTATAGTAGTGTAGGCGCTGTGTTGTAGTATAGTAGTGTAGGCGCTGTGTTGTAGTATAGTAGTGTAGGCGCTGTGTTGTAGTATAGTGGTGTAGGCGCTGTGTTGTAGCATAGTAGTGTCGGCCCAGTATTGTAGTATAGTAATGTAGGCGCTGTATTGTAGCATAGTAGTGTAGGCGCTGTGTTGTAGCATAGTAGTGTAGGCGCTTTGTTGTAGTATAGTAGTGTAGGCGCTGTATTGTAGTATAGTAGTGTAGGCGCTGTGTTGTAGTATAGTAGTGTAGGCGCTGTGTTGTAGCATAGTAGTGTCGGCGCAGTATTGTAGTATAGTAGTGTCTGCCCAGTATTGTAGTATAATAGTGTCGGCGCTGTGTTGTAGTATAGTAGTGTAGGCGCTGTGTTGTAGTATAGTAGTGTCGGCCCAGTATTGTAGTATAATAGTGTCGGCGCAGTATTGTAGTATAGTAGTGTAGGCGCTGTGTTGTAGTATAGTAGTGTAGGCGCTGTGTTGTAGTATAGTAGTGTAGGCGCTGTGTTGTAGCATAGTAGTGTCGGCCCAGTATTGTAGTATAGTAGTGTAGGCGCTGTGTTGTAGTATAGTAGTGTAGGCGCTGTGTTGTAGCATAGTAGTGTCGGCCCAGTATTGTAGTATACTAGTGTAGGCGCTGTGTTGTAGTATAGTAGTGTAGGCGCTGTGTTGTAGTATAGTAGTGTAGGCGCTGTGTTGTAGTATAGTAGTGTAGGCGCTGTGTTGTAGTATAGTAGTGTAGGCGCAGTATTGTAGTATAGTAGTGTAGGCGCAGTGTTGTAGTATAGTAGTGTAGGCGCTGTGTTGTAGTATAGTAGTGTAGGCGCTGTGTTGTAGTATAGTAGCGTAGGCGCTGTGTTGTAGTATAGTAGTGTAGGCGCTGTGTTGTAGTATAGTAGTGTAGGCGCTGTGTTGTAGTATAGTAGTGTAGGCGCAGTGTTGTAGTATAGTAGTGTAGGCGCTGTATTGTAGTATAGTAGTGTAGGCGCTGTGTTGTAGTATAGTAGTGTAGGCGCTGTGTTTAGTATAGTAGTGTAGGCGCTGTGTTGTAGTATAGTAGTGTAGGCGCTGTGTTGTAGTATAGTAGTGTAGGCGCTGTGTTGTAGTATAGTAGTGTAGGCGCTGTGTTGTAGCATAGTAGTGTAGGCGCAGTATTGTAGTATAGTAGTGTAGGCGCTGTGTTGTAGTATAGTAGTGTAGGCGCAGTATTGTAGTATTGTAGTGTAGGCGCAGTGTTGTAGTATAGTAGTGTAGGCGCTGTATTGTAGTATAGTAGTGTAGGCGCTGTGTTGTAGTATAGTAGTGTAGGCGCTGTGTTGTAGTATAGTAGTGTAGGCGCTGTGTTGTAGTATAGTAGTGTAGGCGCAGTGTTGTATTATAGTAGTGTAGGCGCTGTATTGTAGTATAGTAGTGTAGGCGCTGTGTTGTAGTATAGTAGTGTAGGCGCTGTGTTGTAGTATAGTAGCGTAGGCGCTGTGTTGTAGTATAGTAGTGTAGGCGCTGTGTTGTAGTATAGTAGTGTAGGCGCTGTGTTGTAGTATAGTAGTGTAGGCGCAGTGTTGTAGTATAGTAGTGTAGGCGCTGTATTGTAGTATAGTAGTGTAGGCGCTGTGTTGTAGTATAGTAGTGTAGGCGCTGTGTTTAGTATAGTAGTGTAGGCGCTGTGTTGTAGTATAGTAGTGTAGGCGCTGTGTTGTAGTATAGTAGTGTAGGCGCAGTGTTGTAGTATAGTAGTGTAGGCGCTGTGTTGTAGTATAGTAGTGTAGGCGCTGTGTTGTAGTATAGTAGTGTAGGCGCTGTGTTGTAGTATAGTAGTGTAGGCGCAGTATTGTAGTATAGTAGTGTAGGCGCTGTGTTGTAGTATAGTAGTGTAGGCGCTGTGTTGTAGTATAGTAGTGTAGGCGCTGTGTTGTAGCATAGTAGTGTAGGCGCTGTGTTGTAGCATAGTAGTGTCGGCGCTTTGTTGTAGTATAGTAGTGTAGGCGCTGTGTTGTAGTATAGTAGTGTAGGCGCTGTGTTGTAGTATAGTAGTGTAGGCGCAGTATTGTAGTATAGTAGTGTCTGCCCAGTATTGTAGTATAATAGTGTCGGCGCTGTGCTGTAGTATAGTAGTGTAGGCGCTGTGTTGTAGTATAGTAGGGTCGGCCCAGTAGTGTAGTATAATAGTGTCGGCGCAGTATTGTAGTATAGTAGTGTAGGCGCTGTATTGTAGTATAGTAGTGTAGGCGCTGTGTTGTAGTATAGTAGTGTAGGCGCTGTGTTGTAGTATAGTAGTGTAGGCGCTGTGTTGTAGTATAGTAGTGTAGGCGCTGTGTTGTAGTATAGTGGTGTAGGCGCTGTGTTGTAGCATAGTAGTGTCGGCCCAGTATTGTAGTATAGTAATGTAGGCGCTGTATTGTAGCATAGTAGTGTAGGCGCTGTGTTGTAGCATAGTAGTGTAGGCGCTTTGTTGTAGTATAGTAGTGTAGGCGCTGTATTGTAGTATAGTAGTGTAGGCGCTGTGTTGTAGTATAGTAGTGTAGGCGCTGTGTTGTAGCATAGTAGTGTCGGCGCAGTATTGTAGTATAGTAGTGTCTGCCCAGTATTGTAGTATAATAGTGTCGGCGCTGTGTTGTAGTATAGTAGTGTAGGCGCTGTGTTGTAGTATAGTAGTGTCGGCCCAGTATTGTAGTATAATAGTGTCGGCGCAGTATTGTAGTATAGTAGTGTAGGCGCTGTGTTGTAGTATAGTAGTGTAGGCGCTGTGTTGTAGTATAGTAGTGTAGGCGCTGTGTTGTAGCATAGTAGTGTCGGCCCAGTATTGTAGTATAGTAGTGTAGGCGCTGTGTTGTAGTATAGTAGTGTAGGCGCTGTGTTGTAGCATAGTAGTGTCGGCCCAGTATTGTAGTATACTAGTGTAGGCGCTGTGTTGTAGTATAGTAGTGTAGGCGCTGTGTTGTAGTATAGTAGTGTAGGCGCTGTGTTGTAGTATAGTAGTGTAGGCGCTGTGTTGTAGTATAGTAGTGTAGGCGCAGTATTGTAGTATAGTAGTGTAGGCGCAGTGTTGTAGTATAGTAGTGTAGGCGCTGTGTTGTAGTATAGTAGTGTAGGCGCTGTGTTGTAGTATAGTAGCGTAGGCGCTGTGTTGTAGTATAGTAGTGTAGGCGCTGTGTTGTAGTATAGTAGTGTAGGCGCTGTGTTGTAGTATAGTAGTGTAGGCGCAGTGTTGTAGTATAGTAGTGTAGGCGCTGTATTGTAGTATAGTAGTGTAGGCGCTGTGTTGTAGTATAGTAGTGTAGGCGCTGTGTTTAGTATAGTAGTGTAGGCGCTGTGTTGTAGTATAGTAGTGTAGGCGCTGTGTTGTAGTATAGTAGTGTAGGCGCAGTGTTGTAGTATAGTAGTGTAGGCGCTGTGTTGTAGTATAGTAGTGTAGGCGCTGTGTTGTAGTATAGTAGTGTAGGCGCTGTGTTGTAGTATAGTAGTGTAGGCGCAGTATTGTAGTATAGTAGTGTAGGCGCTGTGTTGTAGTATAGTAGTGTAGGCGCTGTGTTGTAGTATAGTAGTGTAGGCGCTGTGTTGTAGCATAGTAGTGTAGGCGCTGTGTTGTAGCATAGTAGTGTCGGCGCTGTGTTGTAGTATAGTAGTGTAGGCGCTGTGTTGTAGTATAGTAGTGTAGGCGCTGTGTTGTAGTATAGTAGTGTAGGCGCAGTATTGTAGTATAGTAGTGTCTGCCCAGTATTGTAGCATAATAGTGTCGGCGCTGTGCTGTAGTATAGTAGTGTAGGCGCTGTGTTGTAGTATAGTAGGGTCGGCCCAGTATTGTAGTATAATAGTGTCGGCGCAGTATTGTAGTATAGTAGTGTAGGCGCTGTATTGTAGTATAGTAGTGTAGGCGCTGTGTTGTAGTATAGTAGTGTAGGCGCTGTGTTGTAGTATAGTAGTGTAGGCGCTGTGTTGTAGTATAGTAGTGTAGGCGCTGTGTTGTAGTATAGTGGTGTAGGCGCTGTGTTGTAGCATAGTAGTGTCGGCCCAGTATTGTAGTATAGTAATGTAGGCGCTGTATTGTAGCATAGTAGTGTAGGCGCTGTGTTGTAGCATAGTAGTGTAGGCGCTTTGTTGTAATATAGTAGTGTAGGCGCTGTGTTGTAGCATAGTAGTGTAGGCGCTGTGTTGTAGCATAGTAGTGTCGGCCCAGTATTGTAGTATAGTAATGTAGGCGCTGTGTTGTAGTATAGTAGTGTAGGCGCTGTGTTGTAGTATAGTAGTGTAGGCGCTGTGTTGTAGTATAGTAGTGTAGGCGCAGTATTGTAGTATAGTAGTGTAGGCGCTGTGTTGTAGTATAGTAGTGTAGGCGCTGTGTTGTAGTATAGTAGTGTAGGCGCTGTGTTGTAGCATAGTAGTGTAGGCGCTGTGTTGTAGCATAGTAGTGTCGGCGCTGTGTTGTAGTATAGTAGTGTAGGCGCTGTGTTGTAGTATAGTAGTGTAGGCGCTGTGTTGTAGTATAGTAGTGTAGGCGCAGTATTGTAGTATAGTAGTGTAGGCGCTGTGTTGTAGCATAGTAGTGTAGGCGCTGTGTTGTAGCATAGTAGTGTCGGCGCAGTATTGTAGTATAGTAGTGTCTGCCCAGTATTGTAGTATAATAGTGTCGGCGCTGTGTTGTAGTATAGTAGTGTAGGCGCTGTGTTGTAGTATAGTAGTGTCGGCCCAGTATTGTAGTATAATAGTGTCGGCGCAGTATTGTAGTATAGTAGTGTAGGCGCTGTGTTGTAGTATAGTAGTGTAGGCGCTGTGTTGTAGTATAGTAGTGTAGGCGCTGTGTTGTAGCATAGTAGTGTCGGCCCAGTATTGTAGTATAGTAGTGTAGGCGCTGTGTTGTAGTATAGTAGTGTAGGCGCTGTGTTGTAGCATAGTAGTGTCGGCCCAGTATTGTAGTATACTAGTGTAGGCGCTGTGTTGTAGTATAGTAGTGTAGGCGCTGTGTTGTAGTATAGTAGTGTAGGCGCTGTGTTGTAGTATAGTAGTGTAGGCGCTGTGTTGTAGTATAGTAGTGTAGGCGCAGTATTGTAGTATAGTAGTGTAGGCGCAGTGTTGTAGTATAGTAGTGTAGGCGCTGTGTTGTAGTATAGTAGTGTAGGCGCTGTGTTGTAGTATAGTAGTGTAGGCGCTGTGTTGTAGTATAGTAGTGTAGGCGCTGTGTTGTAGTATAGTAGTGTAGGCGCTGTGTTGTAGCATAGTAGTGTAGGCGCAGTATTGTAGTATAGTAGTGTAGGCGCTGTGTTGTAGTATTGTAGTGTAGGCGCAGTATTGTAGTATTGTAGTGTAGGCGCAGTGTTGTAGTATAGTAGTGTAGGCGCTGTGTTGTAGTATAGTAGTGTAGGCGCTGTGTTGTAGTATAGTAGTGTAGGCGCTGTGTTGTAGTATAGTAGCGTAGGCGCTGTGTTGTAGTATAGTAGTGTAGGCGCTGTGTTGTAGTATAGTAGTGTAGGCGCTGTGTTGTAGTATAGTAGTGTAGGCGCAGTGTTGTAGTATAGTAGTGTAGGCGCTGTATTGTAGTATAGTAGTGTAGGCGCTGTGTTGTAGTATAGTAGTGTAGGCGCTGTGTTGTAGTATAGTAGTGTAGGCGCTGTGTTGTAGTATAGTAGTGTAGGCGCTGTGTTTTAGTATAGTAGTGTAGGCGCAGTGTTGTAGTATAGTAGTGTAGGCGCTGTGTTGTAGCATAGTAGTGTCGGCCCAGTATTGTAGTATAGTAATGTAGGCGCTGTGTTGTAGTATAGTAGTGTAGGCGCTGTGTTGTAGTATAGTAGTGTAGGCGCTGTGTTGTAGTATAGTAGTGTAGGCGCTGTGTTGTAGTATAGTAGTGTAGGCGCTGTGTTGTAGTATAGTAGTGTAGGCGCAGTATTGTAGTATAGTAGTGTAGGCGCTGTGTTGTAGTATAGTAGTGTAGGCGCTGTGTTGTAGTATAGTGGTGTAGGCGCTGTGTTGTAGTATAGTAGTGTAGGCGCAGTGTTGTAGTATAGTAGTGTAGGCGCTGTATTGTAGTATAGTAGTGTAGGCGCTGTGTTGTAGTATAGTAGTGTAGGCGCTGTGTTGTAGTATAGTAGTGTAGGCGCTGTGTTGTAGTATAGTAGTGTAGGCGCAGTATTTTAGTATAGTAGTGTCTGCCCAGTATTGTAGTATAATAGTGTCGGCGCTGTGCTGTAGTATAGTAGTGTAGGCGCTGTGTTGTAGTATAGTAGTGTCGGCCCAGTATTGTAGTATAATAGTGTCGGCCCAATATTGTAGTATAGTAGTGTAGGCGCTGTGTTGTAGTATAGTAGTGTAGGCGCTGTGTTGTAGTATAGTAGTGTAGGCGCAGTGTTGTAGTATAGTAGTGTAGGCGCTGTATTGTAGTATAGTAGTGTAGGCGCTGTGTTGTAGCATAGTAGTGTCGGCCCAGTATTGTAGTATAGTAATGTAGGCGCTGTGTTGTAGTATAGTAGTGTAGGCGCTGTGTTGTAGTATAGTAGTGTAAGCGCTGTGTTGTAGTATAGTAGTGTAGGCGCTGTGTTGTAGCATAGTAGGGTAGGCGCTGTGTTGTAGCATAGTAGTGTCGGCCCAGTATTGTAGTATAGTAATGTAGGCGCTGTGTTGTAGTATAGTAGTGTAGGCGCTGTGTTGTAGTATAGTAGTGTAGGCGCTGTGTTGTAGTATAGTAGTGTAGGCGCAGTATTGTAGTATAGTAGTGTAGGCGCTGTGTTGTAGTATAGTAGTGTAGGCGCTGTGTTGTAGTATAGTAGTGTAGGCGCTGTGTTGTAGCATAGTAGTGTAGGCGCTGTGTTGTAGCATAGTAGTGTCGGCGCTGTGTTGTAGTATAGTAGTGTAGGCGCTGTGTTGTAGTATAGTAGTGTAGGCGCTGTGTTGTAGTATAGTAGTGTAGGCGCAGTATTGTAGTATAGTAGTGTAGGCGCTGTGTTGTAGCATAGTAGTGTAGGCGCTGTGTTGTAGCATAGTAGTGTCGGCGCAGTATTGTAGTATAGTAGTGGCTGCCCAGTATTGTAGTATAATAGTGTCGGCGCTGTGTTGTAGTATAGTAGTGTAGGCGCTGTGTTGTAGTATAGTAGTGTCGGCCCAGTATTGTAGTATAATAGTGTCGGCGCAGTATTGTAGTATAGTAGTGTAGGCGCTGTGTTGTAGTATAGTAGTGTAGGCGCTGTGTTGTAGTATAGTAGTGTAGGCGCTGTGTTGTAGCATAGTAGTGTCGGCCCAGTATTGTAGTATAGTAGTGTAGGCGCTGTGTTGTAGTATAGTAGTGTAGGCGCTGTGTTGTAGCATAGTAGTGTCGGCCCAGTATTGTAGTATAGTAGTGTAGGCGCTGTGTTGTAGTATAGTAGTGTAGGCGCTGTGTTGTAGTATAGTAGTGTAGGCGCTGTGTTGTAGTATAGTAGTGTAGGCGCTGTGTTGTAGTATAGTAGTGTAGGCGCAGTATTGTAGTATAGTAGTGTAGGCGCAGTGTTGTAGTATAGTAGTGTAGGCGCTGTGTTGTAGTATAGTAGTGTAGGCGCTGTGTTGTAGTATAATAGTGTAGGCGCTGTGTTGTAGTATAGTAGTGTAGGCGCTGTGTTGTAGTATAGTAGTGTAGGCGCTGTGTTGTAGTATAGTAGTGTAGGCGCTGTGTTGTAGCATAGTAGTGTAGGCGCAGTATTGTAGTATAGTAGTGTAGGCGCTGTGTTGTAGTATTGTAGTGTAGGCGCAGTATTGTAGTATTGTAGTGTAGGCGCAGTGTTGTAGTATAGTAGTGTAGGCGCTGTGTTGTAGTATAGTAGTGTAGGCGCTGTGTTGTAGTATAGTAGTGTAGGCGCTGTGTTGTAGTATAGTAGCGTAGGCGCTGTGTTGTAGTATAGTAGTGTAGGCGCTGTGTTGTAGTATAGTAGTGTAGGCGCTGTGTTGTAGTATAGTAGTGTAGGCGCAGTGTTGTAGTATAGTAGTGTAGGCGCTGTATTGTAGTATAGTAGTGTAGGCGCTGTGTTGTAGTATAGTAGTGTAGGCGCTGTGTTGTAGTATAGTAGTGTAGGCGCTGTGTTGTAGTATAGTAGTGTAGGCGCTGTGTTTTAGTATAGTAGTGTAGGCGCAGTGTTGTAGTATAGTAGTGTAGGCGCTGTGTTGTAGCATAGTAGTGTCGGCCCAGTATTGTAGTATAGTAATGTAGGCGCTGTGTTGTAGTATAGTAGTGTAGGCGCTGTGTTGTAGTATAGTAGTGTAGGCGCTGTGTTGTAGTATAGTAGTGTAGGCGCTGTGTTGTAGTATAGTAGTGTAGGCGCTGTGTTGTAGTATAGTAGTGTAGGCGCTGTGTTGTAGTATAGTAGTGTAGGCGCTGTGTTGTAGTATAGTAGTGTAGGCGCTGTGTTGTAGCATAGTAGTGTAGGCGCAGTATTGTAGTATAGTAGTGTAGGCGCTGTGTTGTAGTATAGTAGTGTAGGCGCAGTATTGTAGTATTGTAGTGTAGGCGCAGTGTTGTAGTATAGTAGTGTAGGCGCTGTATTGTAGTATAGTAGTGTAGGCGCTGTGTTGTAGTATAGTAGTGTAGGCGCTGTGTTGTAGTATAGTGGTGTAGGCGCTGTGTTGTAGTATAGTAGTGTAGGCGCAGTGTTGTAGTATAGTAGTGTAGGCGCTGTATTGTAGTATAGTAGTGTAGGCGCTGTGTTGTAGTATAGTAATGTAGGCGCTGTGTTGTAGTATAGTAGCGTAGGCGCTGTGTTGTAGTGTAGTAGTGTAGGCGCTGTGTTGTAGTATATTAGTGTAGTCGCTGTGTTGTAGTATAGTAGTGTAGGCGCAGTGTTGTAGTATAGTAGTGTAGGCGCTGTATTGTAGTATAGTAGTGTAGGCGCTGTGTTGTAGTATAGTAGTGTAGGCGCTGTGTTGTAGTATAGTAGTGTAGGCGCTGTGTTGTAGTATAGTAGTGTAGGCGCTGTGTTGTAGTATAGTAGTGTAGGCGCTGTGTTGTAGTATAGTAGTGTAGGCGCTGTGTTGTAGTATAGTAGTGTAGGTGCTGTGTTGTAGTATAGTAGTGTAGGCGCTGTGTTGTAGTATAGTAGTGTAGGCGCTGTGTTGTAGTATAGTAGTGTAGGCGCAGTGTTGTATTATAGTAGTGTAGGCGCAGGTTTGTAGTATAGTAGTGTAGGCGATGTGTTGTAATATAGTAGTGTAGGCGCTGTGTTGTAGTATAGTAGTGTAGGCGCTGTGTTGTTCGAACTCATGGATTTGTGCAATTGTTATGACTTGGTAGCAGGGTTGGTAGTGCTAAGATATTTGTCAAAATCAAAGAACTGTGTTACTGTAAAGACTCTTCTCATTGAGATCATCATTGATAGATCACATTATGTCCCCGCGATGATTACAATGGAAGTAATAACCATTGGGACTAGGATGTTAGGTATAGCTGGTGGCATTAAAGCCTACATAACCATTGGGACTAGGATGTTAGGTATAGCTGGTGGGATTAAAGCCTACATAACCATTGGGACTAGGATGTTAGGTATAGCTGGTGGGATTAAAGCCTACATAACCATTGGGACTAGGATGTTAGGTATAGCTGGTGGGATTAAAGCCTACATAACCATTGGGACTAGGATGTTAGGTATAGCTGGTGGCATTAAAGCCTACATAACCATTGGGACTAGGATGTTACGTATAGCTGGTGGGATTAAAGCCTACATAACCATTGGGACTAGGATGTTAGGTATAGCTGGTGGGATTAAAGCCTACATAACCATTTGGACTAGGATGTTAGGTATAGCTGGTGGGATTAAAGCCTACATAACTATTGGGACTAGGATGTTAGGTATAGCTGGTGGGATTAAAGCCTACATAACCATTGGGACTAGGATGTTAGGTATAGCTGGTGGCATTAAAGCCTACATAACCATTGGGACTAGGATGTTAGGTATAGCTGGTGGCATTAAAGCCTACATAACCATTGGGACTAGGATGTCAGGTATAGCTGGTGGCATTAAAGCCTACATAACCATTGGGACTAGGATGTCAGGTATAGCTGGTGGGATTAAAGCCTACATAACCACTGGGACTAGGATGTTAGGTACAGCTGGTGGCATTAAAGCCTACATAACCACTGGGACTAGGATGTTAGGTATAGCTGGTGGCATTAAAGCCTACATAACCACTGGGACTAGGATGTCAGGTATAGCTGGTGGGATTAAAGCCTACATAACCATTGGGACTAGGATGTCAGGTATAGCTGGTGGGATTAAAGCCTACATAACCATTGGGACTAGGATGTCAGGTATAACTGGTGGCATTAAAGCCTACATAACCATTGGGACTAGGATGTTAGGTATAGCTGGTGGCATTAAAGCCTACATAACCATTGGGACTAGGATGTTAGGTATAGCTGGTGGCATTAAAGCCTACATAACCATTGGGACTAGGATGTTAGGTATAGCTGGTGGCATTAAAGCCTACATAACCATTGGGACTAGGATGTTAGGTATAGCTGGTGGCATTAAAGCCTACATAACCACTGGGACTAGGATGTTAGGTATAGCTGGTGGCATTAAAGCCTACATAACCATTGGGACTAGGATGTTAGGTATAGCTGGTGGCATTAAAGCCTACATAACCATTGGGACTAGGATGTTAGGTATAGCTGGTGGGATTAAAGCCTACATAACCATTGGGACTAGGATGTTAGGTATAGCTGGTGGCATTAAAACCTACATAACCACTGGGACTAGGATGTTAGGTATAGCTGGTGGCATTAAAGCCTACATAACCATTGGGACTAGGATGTTAGGTATAGCTGGTGGCATTAAAGCCTACATAACCATTGGGACTAGGATGTTAGGTATAGCTGGTGGCATTAAAGCCTACCTAACCACTGGGACTAGGATGTTAGGTATAGCTGGTGGCATTAAAGCCTACATAACCACTGGGACTAAGATGTTAGGTATAGCTGGTGGCATTAAAGCCTACATAACCACTGGGACTAGGATGTTAGGTATAGCTGGTGGCATTAAAGCCTACATAACCATTGGGACTAGGATGTTAGGTATAGCTGGTGGCATTAAAGCCTACATAACCATTGGGACTAGGATGTTAGGTATAGCTGGTGGCATTAAAGTCTACATAACCACTGGGACTAGGATGTTAGGTATAGCTGGTGGCATTAAAGCCTACATAACCATTGGGACTAGGATGTTAGGTATAGCTGGTGGCATTAAAGCCTACATAACCATTGGGACTAGGATGTTACGTATAGCTGGTGGCATTAAAGCCTACATAACCATTGGGACTAGGATGTTAGGTATAGCTGGTGGCATTAAAGCCTACATAACCACTGGGACTAGGATGTTAGGTATAGCTGGTGGCATTAAAGCCTACATAACCATTGGGACTAGGATGTACTCAGGGAACCTGAGGATGTACTCAGGGAACCTCAAGGGAAGATTTTACACCTTGGCATCATTCCCAAAATAAATGCCCCCCTTTTCTCACCCTTTGGGGGTTGTTGGCAGGGGAAGGCCCCACGTAAGATTGCTGGCATTGGTTATTCCATACTCAGGGATTCCAAGGGAACATTTATCACAGTTTTTACCCTTCGCATCGTTCCATTAAGTAAGCGTCATTCCATTAAATAAGTCCCGCCCCCTTCTCACCATATGGCGGTTGCTGACAAGGGGAAATATTTTTTGGCATTGGTCATTCTGTACTCGGGGAACCTCAAGGAAAGATTTGACACTGTTTTTAACGTCGGTATCATTCCCGTAGATAAATGCCCCCCTTTTCGCACCCTTTGGGGTTGCTGGCAAGGGGAATCCCCCATCTTAAAATTGCTTGCATTGGTCATTCCATAGTCAGGGAACCTCAATGGAACATTTGGCACTGTTTTTACTTGGCGTCATTCCCATAAATAAATGTACTTTTTTTTCGCCGTGATTTCGGGGGCAACCCACCACCCCTGCCCCGACAGCAACGCATTTTTGAGATGTCGCGTGTTGAGTGGCGCTCCTCCCTGTACACCTTTGTACAGGGAGGAGCGCTACTCAACACGGTCCTTTGTACAGGGAGGAGCGCTACTCAACACGGTCCTTTGTACAGGGAGGAGCGCCACTCAACATGGCCCTTTGTACAGGGAGGAGCGCCACCCAACACGGTCCTTTGTACTGGGAGGAGAGCCACTCAACACGGTCCTTTGTACAGGGAGGAGCGCCACTCAACACGGTCCTTTGTACAGGGAGGAGCGCCACTCAACACGGTCCTTTGTACAGGGAGGAGCGCCACTCAACACGGTCCTTTCTACAGGGAGGAGCGCCACTCAACACGGTCTTTTGTACAGGGAGGAGCGCCACTCAACACGGTCCTTTCTACAGGGAGGAGCGCCACTCAACACGGTCCTTTCTACAGGGAGGAGCGCCACTCAACACGGTCCTTTCTACAGGGAGGAGCGCCACTCAACACGGTCCTTTCTACAGGGAGGAGCGCCACTCAACGCGGTCCTTTCTACAGGGAGGAGCGCCACTCAACACGGTCCTGCACTTACCTTCTTGTAACTCACTGTAGAAGAGTCTTTTCGGCAGCCGGTGGTCTGGCATGCGAGCTACGCGACCTGCCCATCGTAACTGAGCCTGCATCAGGATGGTGCGGATGCTGGACAGGCCTGCTTGAGCAAGGACCTCAGTGTCCGGGATCTTGTCCTGCCACTTGATGTTGAGGAGTCTTCTGAGGCTGGTTGTATGGAAGTGACTCAGCTTCCTGGCGTGACGTTGATACACTGTCCACGTTTCACAGGCGTAAAGCAGCGTGGGGAGTACTATTGTCCTGTACACCTTCTGCTTGGCCTGTAGACTTATGTTCCAGACTTTGGCCTGTAGTCTGCCGAAGGCTACGCTGGCTTTCGCGATCCTGGTGTTGACTTCGTCGTCGATGACAACGTTCTGGGACAGCGTACTGCCTAAGTATGTGAATCTGTTCACCATGTTCAGTGTTTGGTCGTTGGCTGTGACGCTGGGCTCAACTTACGTTTTCCCTGGAGCTGGCTGACGCATTACTTCAGTCTTTTTTATACTGATGGTAAGGCCGAAGTCGTTGCATGCATCAGAGAACTTGTCGACGCTGCATTGCAAGTCAACTTCTGACCCAGCGTTGAGGGCGCAGTCGTCAGCAAACAGAACATCTCGATGATGTCTGTCATGACCTTGGTTTTTGCCTAAAGCCTCCTGAGGTTGAACAGCTTTCCATCCGTTCGGTATATGATGCCGATTCCAATGTCACCATCTCTAAAAGCACCCGTCACCATGGCGGAGAACATTAGACTGAACAGTGACGGTGCTAGGACGTGTCCTTGTTTCTCACCGTTTGTGACAGGGAAAGGCTCAGATGTCTCATCGTTGTCCTGAACCCTTGCTTGCGGCCATCATGGAATTGTTTCACTATGGCGATGACCTTCCATGGGCAGCCGTACTTGAACATGATCCTCCACAGGCCCTCACGACTGACAGTGTCGAAGGCCTTGGTCAGATCGACGTAGAACTTCCGTGGACAGCCGTACTTGGACATGATCCTCCACAGGCCCTCACGACTGACAGTGTCGAAGGCCTTGGTCAGATCAACATAGAACTTCCATGGGCATCCGTACTTGGACATGATCCTCCACAGGCCCTCACGACTGACAGTGTCGAAGGCCTTGGTCAGATCGACGTAGAACTTCCGTGGACAGCCGTACTTGGATATGATCCTCCACAGGCCCTCGCGACTGACAGTGTCGAAGGCCTTGGTCAGATCGACGTAGAACTTCCGTGGACAGCCGTACTTGGTCATGATCCTCCACAGGCCCTCGCGACTGACAGTGTCGAAGGCCTTGGTCATATCGACGTAGAACTTCCGTGGGCATCCGTACTTGGACATGATCCTCCACAGGCCCTCACGACTGACAGTGTCGAAGGCCTTAGTCAGATCGACGTAGAACTTCCGTGGACAGCCGTACTTGGACATGATCCTCCACAGGCCCTCACGACTGACAGTGTCGAAGGCCTTGGTCAGATCGACGTAGAACTTCCGTGGACAGCCGTACTTGGACATGATCCTCCACAGGCCCTCACGACTGACAGTGTCGAAGGCCTTAGTCAGATCGACGTAGAACTTCCGTGGACAGCCGTACTTGGACATGTTCCTCCACAGGCCCTCACGACTGACAGTGTCGAAGGCCTTGGTCAGATCGACGTAGAACTTCCGTGGACAGCCGTACTTAGACATGATCCCCCACAGGCCCTCGCGACTGACAGTGTCGAAGGCCTTGGTCAGATCGACGTGGAACTTCCGTGGACAGCTGTACTTGGACATGATCCTCCACAGGCCCACGCGACTGACAGTGTCGAAGGCCTTGGTCAGATCGACGTAGAACTTCCGTGGACAGCCGTACTTGGACATGATCCTCCACGGGCCCTCACGACTGACAGTGTCGAAGGTCTTGGTCAGATCGACGTAGAACTTCCGTGGACAGCCGTACTTGGACATGATCCTCCACGGGCCCTCACGACTGACAGTGTCAAAGGTCTTGGTCAGATCGACGTAGAACTTCCGTGGACAGCCGTACTTGGACATGATCCTCCACAGGCCCTCACGACTGACAGTGTCGAAGGTCTTGGTCAGATCGACGTAGAACTTCCGTGGACAGCCGTACTTGGACATGATCCTCCACGGGCCCTCACGACTGACAGTGTCGAAGGTCTTGGTCAGATCGACGTAGAACTTCCGTGGACAGCCGAACTTGGACATGATCCTGCACAGGCCCTCACGACTGACAGTCTTGGTCAGATCGACGGAGGTGGAGAACAAGTCGGCATTTTGTTTCTGACATTTCTCTTGAAGTTGCCTTGCAGCGAACACCATGTCTATGTTCCCTCGCTCCTTCCGGAATCCACACTGGCTCTCTGGAAGGAGTCCCTGGTCGAGGTGCAGTGTGAGGTGGTTGTGCAGGATCCTGGCGAAAATATTGCCTGCGATGGAGAGGAGTAAAGTGCCTCGGTGGTTTTCGCAGGACTGACAGTTCCCTTTGTGTTTGTACAGATGTATGATCGAAGCATCTTTGAATTCCTGCGGGATAGTCGGAGAGAAGATGAATGGCTTTCTGGGTCTCTGGTGGAGTTGGTGGGTCATCTAGTGCTTTCTGGGTCTCTGGTAGAGTTGGTGGGTCATCTAGTGCTTCGTTTGTTGAGACTTGGGGCAGGCGGTTGATGGCTTCCTCGTTGATGGCTGAAGGACGATTCAAGACACTGCTGAAGTGTTCAGTCCATCTGAAGTGTTCAGTCCATCTGAAGTGTTCAGTCCATCTGAAGTGTTCAGTCCATCTGAAGTGTTCAGTCCATCTGAAGTGTTCAGTCCATCTGAAGTGTTCAGTCCATCTGAAGTGTTCAGTCCATCTGAAGTGTTCAGTCCATCTGAAGTGTTCAGTCCATCTGAAGTGTTCAGTCCATCTTTCAACAGTCTTCTTCTTGTCAGTGATTAGTGTGTTCCCATCTGCGCCAAGGATTGGGGATGGGCCTGATGACGTAGGGTAGACTTCCTTTAGCGCGTCATAGAATTGTTTCATGTCATGTTTCATGTCATGTCATGCCTGTCAGCATCGCCTTGAATCTCGTCAGCTTTGTGGCTCAGCCAGGAGTCCTGCATCTGACGGAGTTTTTGCTGTACAGTCCTACGTATATTGTTGAAGGCATCTTTTTTGTAGCTCTCTGAAGGTCGCCCAGTCTGTCTCTACATTCTTACTGTCGAGGGGGGTGGAGTCAAGACGTTCTTCCAGGGTGTCAACAAAGGACTGTTTGGTAACAATGCTCTTCAGCGTGGTGATGTTGAGCCATTCAGGAGCCTTCTTTCCTTGTGGGCGTCTCTCGTGTTGGATGTGGATGTTGAGCTGGGAGACAACGAGCGCCACACATGGATTTGGTCACTCGTACATCCTGCCTGTTCCTGCCAAAAGAAGTAATCAGCGCCCCTTTCACATAGTTGGCCTTCTCCTGCGAGCCGGGTCTCACCCAGGGCTGTCTATGTTGTATCTGGCTAGCCCTCTTCCAATCAGAGCAGTTCTCCTCTGATGTCAGTCAGCACCATCTCTGTCTAAACGTGTGCGCACATTCCAAGCGAGAAACGATCCTCAACGTTTTCTTTGAGTTGTTTCGACCGCAGTGATAGGGTCTCATCTCACCTTTTCTAGACCCTTCCTCAGATTACGGAGGTGACCAGTGTACTCCTAAAAAGGGCTGCTCAGTCGCTCAGAGGGCTGCCAAATGCCACTGTTGCTCCATGTCAGTAGATAATGACCAAATGACCTGAGCCGCCTGTGTGCAGGTTTGCGGCTTGCAGCTGCCAGTGTACCCACACCTGCCACTTCGTCGCTTGCCCATCGCCACAGGACTTTTTTCGGTGAGCAATGTAATGGGAATGGATGACAAGTGACTTGCGCGGTGATTTGGATTAAAGTGAGGAGTTGCGCATCGTCGACCTCACTCTCTCGTCCGAAACCAACTAAATCCAGCAGCAGGACAAGGTCGAGACGGCTGGAGATGGAGTCAGATGCAGTGGATGACCACGACGTCCTTCGTGTCTCGTCGTGCTCTCTACGTTCCACAACCCGCTGCTGGGTCCGCCTTTCTGCCCGTTGAACCAGCTGGTGGTTTCCTCAGTGCAGTCCGCCGAGTCCAATCTTCACATGCTTATGTAGACAAGCCCTAACTCACCGAGGGTTTTAGACCCTTTGGCTACCCTCACCTGGTCTGGCCCGCCTGTCAAAGCGGTTTACCGGGATGTGGTGGCTGCGCATGCTACAGCTTCTTGGAGCCACAGGTGAGAGTTGGGTGCCAGGTGGGGACCAAAGGTGGACGAACTGCCCCTGAAGGGACACGACATGTCTCCACCAGGGGTGCTACCCCTTACTCAGCACCCCAAACACCCCTGATAAGTTATATGGCATGCGAGACGGGATGTTATGTTTGATCGCATAGACTTGCACTATGGCTAGTACATTTCATGTATTTAGGTCAAAGTATATATGTTCAAAAGATATGTACATATGTATGCGTATTGCCATGGTATCTTTACGGATGATAATGTATACATACGGTAACATTCTAGTAATATGACTGTGTCATGTCAAGCCTAAACAGTTCACATTTTCTTATAGCAGCGACGTGGAACTTCCATGAGTCTAGTCACAGTAAGTCGGGGTAACCGTGAAACGACTGGCAGACGCGGCTGTACTTCATGGAAAGGACACTGAGAACGTCTCTGTTCACCTACTGAGAAACTGCTAAAGGGCAAACTGGTACCTCTGCCGCAGACCATGAAGTTGCACCAGGTCATGACTGACATTACATACACAGTCCACCAGGTCATGACTGACATTACATACACAGTCCACCACAGGGTGCTAAGCTGTGATTGTTCAAAACCATCCATGTGCATGTGTTATTCTAAGTGATAAACCAATATCAAATCATCCGAAAATCATCTCTGAAAAAGGTTATAGATGCGTATGTTTAAATGCAAGGAGCATAGTAAATAAGAAAAACGAATTAAACATTATGGTAGAAGATATTGACCCTCACATAATTGGTATAACTGAATCATGGGCTAACATAGATATAACAGATGCTGAATTAGGACTGACAGGATACGTAATGTTTAGGAAAGATCGAATAGGAAGAAGGGGCGGGGGAGTTATTTTATATGTTAAAGAATCTATTCAGGCTTATGAAATAAAACTAGAAAGGGAAGCAGATTGCGATGAAGCTGTTTGGTGCAAAATTGTTTCAGGAAATTCAAAATTAACTATTGGATTAGTTTACCGAAGTCCAAACATAAACGAAGAGGACAACACAAAAATAAAAAACGCTATAAAGGAAGTTAGTAAAGGGGAATGTATCATAATGGGAGATTTTAACCATGGACACATACAATGGAATTCTCTAGAGAGCACAGGGATTGAGGATCAACAATTTCTATGTTTAATCCAGGATAGCTTTCTTACTCAGCACGTACTAGAACCAACCAGGGGAGAAAATGTATTAGATATAGTTTTGTCATCACAACAAGAATTAGTGGACAATGTAAAAATATTTGAACCATTGGGTAATAGTGACCATAATCAAATACATTTTGACATCAATGTAAAATCAGAAAGTAAAAATAAGAAAACGTACAAGAGAAACTTCCACAAAGGTAACTACAAAGATATGAGAAAATACTTAGCACAGCTAGATTGGAATAACATGCTGATGGATAAGACTGCAATTGAATGTTGGAATATTCTAAAATATGAAATTGAGAGTATCATTGATAAATTTGTTCCCTTCCGAAAACAAGGAAAACGGTGTAGAAAGAAACACTTGTCAAAAGAGGCAATTAGAAAAATAATGCTAAAACAAACTATGTGGAGGGTTTATAGGCGTACCAGAAAGGAAGAAGACTATGCAAAATACAAAGAGGCACTTAATGCAGCTACAACTGAAATCAGACAATCTAAACGAAGCTATGAGCAAAAACTGGCATGTAACATAAAAACTGACAGCAAGAGTTTTTATGCATATGTCAGGAGTAAACAAAACGTACAAGACAAGGTTGGACCTCTAGAAGACAGTGCTGGAAATATAATATCACAGGGGTTTTTAATGGCGGAAGACCTAAATGGTTACTTCAGTTCAGTGTTTACAAAAGAAGATATTAGTTCATTACCAGTTGCTGATGCTAAATTTCAGGGGGCTAAATCTGACTATTTAGGACCGTTAGTTGTAACTCCAGAATTGGTAGCTAGGAAAATAAAGGCAATGAAGGATAACAAATCACCGGGAGTGGATGGGATTCCTCCAAAATTACTAATGGAAACAGTAGATCAAATCAGTATACCACTTGCAAGAGTATTCAACTTGTCATTAAAAGAGGGAGTTGTTCCGTTTGAATGGAAAGAAGCAAACATCATACCATTATTTAAAAAGGGTTCGAGAAATAAGTCAGAGAATTACAGACCAGTGAGTTTAACGTCAGTGATTTGTAAATTATTAGAAAGGTTAATTAAAGACCATATGGTGGACTTCCTCGTTAAGCATAAATTATTAAATTCATCTCAACATGGATTCCTTAAAGCGAGGTCATGCTTAACAAATATGTTATGTTTTTTGGAAGAAATCACTAAGTGGATAGACATGGGATCGCCAGTAGATATTATCTACTTAGATTTTCAGAAAGCTTTTGACAAAGTGCCACATCAAAGATTGCTACTTAAATTAAAAGCCCATGGTATCGGGGATAGCATAACTGACTGGATAGAACAATGGCTGACTGACAGAAGACAACGAGTTGTAGTAGATGGCGAAGTTTCAAATTGGAAATCGGTTTTGAGTGGGGTACCTCAAGGATCAGTATTAGGACCTATATTTTTTTTAATTTATATCAATGACTTGGACGAGAGTATAACAAGTAACGTACTGAAATTTGCGGACGACACAAAACTGTTTAGAAAGGTTAATACTGATGGTGATAAACAACATTTACAAAACGATCTAGACAGATTAGTGAAATGGTCTGAGAAATGGCAGATGCTGTTCAATTTTGGGAAATGTAAATGCCTACATACAGGACATGGGAACTTGAATGTAAACTATAAAATGGGAGCTACTGTTCTTGGTACTACTGTAAAAGAAAAGGACTTAGGAGTTACAATAAGCGCTGATATGAAAGTTTCAGAGCAGTGTGGTATTGCAGCTTCAAAGGGTAATCAAATTCTTGGATTGATTAGAAGAAACATAACATATAAGGGAAACAATTTAATTATACCTCTTTATAAAGCAATAGTTAGACCTCATTTAGAATACTGTATACAAGCATGGAGACCATATCGTAAGAAGGATATAGATACGCTTGAACGCATACAAAGGAGAGCAACTAAAATGATTCCAGAACTTAGAGACCTTAGTTATGAAGAACGCCTGAAAGAATGTGGTTTAACAACTCTAGAGACAAGGAGGTTAAGAGGAGATCAGATTGAAGTTTTTAAGATATTGAATGGGTATGAAAATATTGATAGAAATATGTTTTTCTCACTCAAGAAGGATAGCAGAACTAGAGGACATGAGGTAAAATTAGTAAAGGATCAATGTAGATTGGACATCAGGAAGCACTCGTTCTCACAGAGGACAATAAATGAATGGAACAAACTGTCTACAGATTGTGTAACTGCTAGCAGCGTGAATATGTTTAAAAACAAGGTTGACACATATATCAGGAGGGCGGGTTATAAGTAGGTGAACATTGTTGGACTCTCGATAAGCCAATGGCTTCCTTGTCCACTTGCCATCTGGGCCTTTGGCTTGGATGGCAAATCTTGTTAAATCTTGTTAAAGTGAGTCACCCATTTAAAAAATGCTATTGATGTATCCCTTTGGGCGAAAGGTGACAGGGTCCAGTTGTGTGGTGTCTGTGGAAAGTTTGGTAATAGTCCACATGCGATACCCATTTGCTCGCGAACGACTTTTCCTCCAGTGACAAGCTAGCATCGAAGTTGGTGCCAAGTGATGTGAGTGAGCACAGATATGTGAATACATCAGGCCTCACCCCTGTGGCAGTGTCTGCACATGGAAACTGTTTGCCTCGCAGTGGAAGCGTCCTCTCCTTTGGTCATGAAAACGTCGCGGATGAAATCCCGGCAAGGTTAGTTACTGAGTTGGTGCTGAATGAAGACTACTATCTGAACGGCTCATTCCTGCGACAAGGGGCTGAGTTCAACGACAAGGTTGCAGGGATATTACCAATAAGTTATGCCATGTACAGCGACCAGTACGACCCATCAGCCAATGTGAAACTAACGCCAGTGACCATTGTGGGTATTTACCACCGGGAGAACATCAACATAACCAGATGAGG